>JAQIXD010000356.1:0-29235 GCA_034699985.1 Minunthozetes semirufus
CTCTCTCTCTCTCTCTCTCTCTCTCTCTCTCTCTCTCTCCCTCTCCTCATCAAAATTCTGGGACAATTAAGAGATAGTAATTAATTGGTTTTGAATACAAGTCTTAAAATAATCTTTGAATCTGTAATTAATAATCAGAAATAAAAACAAAATTCAAACCAAATCTGAAAATCTTATTTATTGACTATTTTTCATCAAAAATTTGAGCTTTCAATTAATGTCAATTTTATCTTGATTGCTGTCTGGAACTGATAAGTAGGGAATGAATTTCCAAATTTAACTCCAAATCTCTTAATTGTGAAAAATTGACACAAAATGTGATAATTTGGTCAAAAAATGTACTATTTTTAGACGCATTTGAAAAATGATTCATTTCTTTGAATTTTCTTCTTTATTGAAGACTTTAATTGAATTTTTAGTTATGTTTTAATCAAATCTAATGAAAAGGTATAGAAATTTCCCTCAAATTAGAAAATGACAGTAATTTTCCGCTCCTTTTCATCGGGAAATTGAGTCAAAAATCCTTTATTTGGATAAAAAATTAGACAATTATTAACACAAATAAAATGCATTCAAAACCTTTTCTATTGAATGAAAAGTGGTTTTTCATCACTACTTATGTGGGTTTAAGTAATAACTCTTTAATAATAAGAATATATTTGTTATACTTTTGTTGTTATTTTGCAAAACATTTAAAAAAGAAAAATTCATTTTTAAATATTCAATAAAGTGTTTCAATGATTGCCGTATTTATCTCTAACATTAGACTTTACTCGGGTATAGTGTTTTGAATTTTGTTTCTCATCACGTATTCAATTGTTTTGACTGAAAAACTCTTTGATTCGTATAATTTAGTTCAGAAGTAGTTCTGAATTTTCAACATTCAAATAGAGGTCAAATCAAAATACATTTGAATGTAATGATTGTTTCAAAACAAATTCAATGAATTAAAAACATTGGGCTCTCTCTCTCTCCCTCCCTCTCCCTCTCCTCCTCTATCTCTCCCATAGTTTGAAAAACTAAAAAATCCAACAAATCGTCCAAAACTTCTAATCATTGAATAAAAAACATTGAATTCATTTAAATTGATTCTCAAAACTAATCACAAAAGTAATGAAATTTTTTTGATTGTTTTGAGTTTACTCTAAACTTAACCTTAAATTTAAAGAAACAAATTATAAACTAATTTTGAATATTATTTATATTCAATAAATTCAATTCTTGGTAATAAAATTCAGGTATTTTCTGATTTGATGGCCACAAACAAGAAGAAGAAGAAGAATGAAAAATGAGTTTCATATTCAAGCCTTTTGTCAATGAATTCATAATTCAAATCAGTTTGTGATTGTCAGGGAGTATGCGGTTAGAGTTGGATCAAACTAATGATAACTTATCACATTTATCTTATTTATGTTCTTGCAAATAGATTTTGTCAGATTTAACATGAATTTTGACAAAAAATGCTTGTTTTTTCTCTGAATAATTTATCTATGAATTTAATAGTTGACTATTAAACAAACGATTGTGGGGTATCTAAGGTCAGATATCTTGGTCATCCCTAATCCCAAAGTGCAGCGGCTTTTGGGCCAACATTTCAATGACATAATAATTATAGATTTAGTCAAATAAATCGCAAATAATTTTTAGTTTAAACGGTTTTTACTAAAAGGAAATTAACAAAAGAATTATCGATAAGAATAGGAATAAATGGAAAAATTAAAATTCAAAATAAGTCTCAAATCATTTCTTCTCTATATTTCTCTCAGAAATTATTATTTGAAAAAAATCTTATTAAAAGTTTAGCTCTAAAATTGTCTGAAAAATAGCAGACAATAAATAAATAAAATGATTTTTAAAGGGCTGACCTCAAAACCTGGATATCAACGCACAGGTATATCGGATAGAAAATGCCTGTTCAATACGCAAAGCCATTAAACTGTTAACCAACTAACTGTTCGGTAAATGTTTCGGATAACTTATGTATTGTTGTTATGAGAAAAAAAGAGAAATATTTAATGAATTTAATTATAAATCAAAAATTCTTCTCATATTCTGAGTGATAATGAAAAACATTGTTTACAACAAAAGGGAATTAATTTCTCATATCTTAGGCGCGCAAAGGGGTTACCCCGTAGTTAAAGACCACACATTTCTGCTCGATTATAACCACAAAAAATAATTAGGGCTAAATCTATGGCTTAATGACAAGGATTAACCTACACTACTACCCATGAGGTCAATCTCTTGCCCACCACTGCCTTGAATTGAGAGTAAAAATAATTTTCTTTAATAGAATTGTTTGTAAATTAAATGAATAAAAGACAGAGAAGTTTCATAACATTTCACATATGATATATCATTCAATTATAACTGTCAAATCACCAAGGTAGTCTACATAATTAATTCTCATTATTTATGAGTGACAACTGCTATTCATAACAAGTCAATAGAAAAATGATCTTGAAACATATTAAATTGTGGTCGAAACGCCCATTAATATTGTTTATAAACAAAAGTTGTCGCATTATTAGTATCAGGGCCTTTCTCGAGGGTAAAATTAGAATAATAAAGTCATCAACTTGATACATTAATAAATATAGATAAATATAATTTAATTAACTTTTGTTTTACTTGTTAATTGAAAAATAAAAATGATCTACATACAATTGAACAACTCTGCGGCAAAGTTGACACCTGAACGTATCCAGGCTATCGTAAGTATGCTTGCTCATCTTGTTTTTTGATGCAGAATAAGATCTTAAATCTTAATTATCAAGATTAGTTAGAGTTGAGTGATTCAGTTCACTATATTTAAACCAAAATTAATTTTCTTAATTGATTTCCAAAAATTAATGTTCAGTTTATTCGCCGTTTTTTCAGTCGATTCGCAGCAAAACATTTTCACTGATAATCACTAATTGATAGTTAAGTTTAGTTTTCTAATTAACAAGATTTAACTGTGAAATATACACGATTATATACCCAGTTATTAACCAAATTCATTTATTTTAAACTCTACTAAGATATGAGCAAATTATTCAATCAATTAATTACTCGAAAGTTGTGTTAAAAATGCAAAACATTTCTCAACACAAATGTCACGCAATGTATGACTGAATCCAAACTCTATTTGAAACAAAACTTGTGTTGAATTCAAAGATATTTTTTGCAAAACATTTTGAAATTAATGGCAAAAAAATCGGTGTTTTTTGTGATTTACTTTGAATTTTATTCCTTTTGATTCTTGGTTTCAGACATGAATTCATGACATGATTCGGTTTTTCGATTATTATTATTATTATTATTACAAAATGTCTGAAGAGTTTGAGTTTAGACTTTAAGGTTAAGGCAATATTTGAGGCATATTTTTGTGTATTATTTCATTGTTAGACAAAATCGTGATTTTAAATAACGAAGAATTGTTTGCGGATAGGGATGGGAAGGAAAGGGATGGGAGGGAAGTGCACAGCTATTGATTATTTCTAATAACAAAATATTGAAATTCATGTTTTGATGAGTTTTAACTCAATTAGTGTTAAATTTCAAGCGATTTGTATTATCATACGATTTCAAGAACCAAATTAAAGTTGTTTAGAAAAACGATCTAGTTGTTTTTCGTTCAAAACTAGCTTTTTAATGAGATTTTGTTGAATAATTAGACTGTAATTGATGTTGATTAACACCTAATTAACATTTGAGTCCTGATCATCTAAATTATTCTCGATTTGCAATTAGAAAATTTGTTAATATTTATTGCCTGCTAAATGAGATTCAAATAAATTAGTGTATCTAGCTCATCAATAATTCCACTCAATTATCAAGTGTAAAATAAGCAAACTTATATCACGCAATTGATCTGACAAATGTATAGTCAATATTTAATTTTAACTCTTATATTGAAGTTTATTTATTAAAATCAAATATTTCTTCAATTGAGCATTGAATTGAGCATTGAATGGAACATGGCTAATTTTAAATTACTTGAAATTACTTCAACCTAAGGATCAAATATCACTTTAAAAAAGGTTCATTCAAAACAATGATATTTGAGATTTCAATTAACACTTAAATAGAGAATTGCTTTCAAAAAGTGTTGTTTAGACTAAAAGACAGACATTTCCTAAACAAAGATATAATCAGGAAATAGGAAAACAAAACAAGACTTCATTTTTCGCAATTTATTTATGAAAATTATATAATTAACGCAATAGTGATGCAAACGGAGAGGGATTTGGGAGGGCTTACAATGTTCTTTGAAAATGGGATGCAATGAATAACTTGCAAAAAGAGAAAAAATATCAACCGATTAGTGTCGAGGAAGAAGAAAAACAGTTTACGTTTTTGCGTTCATTTAAATGAAACAAAATTAGAAGAAAAAGATTAGTTTTTTGCTTAACTTTTGGATAAAAATAAGATTAAATGAATTATTTTACAGTTAAGACAATGAGGACTCATTCAATCAGTACGTATTAAGACCTGACCCATTGTAATGATAACCATCATGACATTAATAGCAAGATGTTTTAATAGCGATTAAATTTCGACAAGATTGTCAAGGTTGACCATTAAAGTCTACCATTTGATAAATCAGATTAACGCAATTTTTAAGATTGTAGGCTAAAAATTAGGTTTAATATTTCAAATTTTGTTCATGATCAATTTTGATTAATAAATAGGTAGAAAACTATCAGCCTCTTGAACACCACTGCTCTGATGCGTACCTATTGAGTGATGGGTTTTTCGTTTAAGAGATAATCATTAAAAAGAAACTCTTATATGGGTTTTGAGACAAACATTACTGTTATATAAAAATTAGTCTTTTCTTCAGAACAACAATAGTATTGTCAATAATATTGTTATGCAGTTCTCTGTCTATAAGACAGTGTTAGGACTCGTCTTCATTCTGAGCTCTAATATAAGACTTCTTTACTTAATTTACTCATTGAAGTCGAATCGAGAATCAGGTCATTGAACGTAAGCCTGAGTTTAAAATTTGGGAAATATTTTTCGCCTGAAATATCGAAGAAATAAATCTAATCTTAGGATAAAAATATTTTTTGGTTTAAAGGGTTTTTATATTTGATTTTTGTATTAATTCTAATACTTATTGAATGAAAAAAAAAGGTTAAAAGTTAAGAATCAATTCATTGGATTTCATTCATTTATTTATTTCCAATTTTATGAGTGAATAAACATTTGATTTAAAACTTTAAATAACTTTCTTATAAACCACTGAAAAGTGTATTAATTTTTTTGTAACAAAAGGTTTGACACAAAAGTAACAGAAATTCATAAATCCTTTGTCTTCAAAGAATAGGGGGTTTTATTCCTCGAAATAAACATCGATTTTATCAATAAATCAATAGTCAAATGAGGAAATGTATGTTATCTTAACCAACATTTCCAACATTTCCAACATTTCCAACATTTCCAACATTACAACCAAATGAGGGTTTGATTAGTAAAACATAAAAACAAAATTAGTTTCGGAATCAAAAAACAAATTCAAAATCCTTGCAATCAAAGCACAGGTAATACGAAAATTCAAATACAAATTTCGATAGGAATTCGTGAAATACTTGATTTATTTGATAGAAATACTGATTTCATTGCAATTTGTTTTACATAACAATTAATTTAATGAATAAAACTGTGCTTTAATTGCCTGAGCTTTGAATGAGAGGTCAGAGTATTATAGTTCTCATTACAAGAGAAAGACAACAATCAAGTAATCAAAAGTATTTTCATTATTCTGTGCCGACTATTAATATGCAATTCATAGGCTTTCATTCCCTGTTTAGCATAAACTATGCTGTGGAATGTGCAAGATTATAATTTTAAATTAGATTGATTAGATAAGTCGAGTAATTATTCAATTGAATTACTTTTAATATTCTGTAATTTTTAATAAATTTTACCCAAAATTTGCATAAAATTCTTTGAGTCAGACATTCATGACTTGCATTCCAGTAAAACCAGGATTATCCCAACCCCTGGTCTTCCCTTAGATTTATTGTTTCGTTTAAGTTATTCAATTGATAAGGAATTTGAAAATGATTTCATAGTTAACTAAACATTAAATAAAAACAAAATTATATTCGCTTTCATTACAAACGAAATGATTAAATAATAATTAGTCGTTAAAAATGAGCCGAAAATTAATGTTTGAATTCAAATGAAAATTAAAGAAACATTTCTTCAAAAGTAATAAAACATTAAGTTTTTCTTTTCGCACAAAATTTCTTCAATTGAGTCATATATTTACGATTTGATGCTAAAACTTAATGATTAAACACTAAGTTTATAATCATTTCACTGACAAAAAGCATCTTTCAATAGGAGCTGTTCAATAGGACCAAGAATTGTGTCTCAAGAAAATGATTTATGAGTTTAGAAATTATAGTCATTTGGTTTCGTTTGTTATTAATTATCGTCTCTTTGTATGAATGAAACGAAAATCTAATTAATAGAGCAGTAGATCTCTAATTAAGGTTTGTCGAAGAAGTGGAAAGGGTTGGGCCGAGTGAACGACTGAGACTAATGGATTTTTAACTAGGTATACTCCTAGCTAAAGCACTTAACTCTTTATAAATCAGTTTCTGAAACATTTGGATTTGATTCCAAAGATAAGTTTATTTATATTTTTGGTATTAAAACGAGAATTTATTTCTCTTTAATAATCTATTGATTGAATTTAGATCTCATTTGAGACTATTTTGGCGAAACTTTTCCCAACAAATTCCACTTATTTTACCCCAAAATTGGAACAAATTTTTTATTTATTTGAAACTTTTAAACACATTTTTTACACTCATTTTAAAAAACTAATTAATATTATATAATAATTTCAATAATCACTTAATTTAACGGATTTTTCAATTAATTTCATTTTAAAAATTAGTATTTTTCAGAAACAATTTGTATAACTTGTTTTATAATGAATTTTTCATTATATGAGCTTGTAATTATTCAGCCAATTAATCGCTGAGCATTGTTTTCTCTTCTTGTTTTTGTTCTAGGTAACAATTATGCATTTATTAAAGTGTGAAAATTGATTATAAAATTCCAGTAAATTATTGGAAATTTTTCCGCAAAACTAATGTCTTTATTAATGAAAACCCATTTTGACTGAAATGTTGTGAAATTCTTTCTCTCGAATCAATTAATTCTAAGATAATTGAAAATTACATACCTTTGGCTCATATCTTCCGGTTTTTTCTTCAAATCCAAGATTATTTCAAATCAAAAGTTGAGTTTTTATGGCTTTTCTGACGATTAGATTCACTTTACGTTTGAATCAAATCTTGAAATTAGTTGAAAATCAATTCAAATCCTCTTCTAAACGGAATTTTCGGCTGAAAATTGTTGATAACAAACAACTGATAAAACAAAAACTATTTTTACAATTTGATGATAAACTTGAGTCAAAAAGAATCGTTATTTCTTTGAATAATAATTATCCAGAAGATTGTTATTCAAAGGAATGTCTTCCGAAAATATTAGTAATTAATTTGAGTCCAGGAATTGATTCTTCAGTTAAGAGACTCAGTTGTTATTCGGTTCCCCAAAGGAAAGCAAAACAAAGATAATATTTGTCTGAAATATGAGCTCAAGTTTTTCAAAGTTAAGTTTAAATAAATATTAAGCAATAATTTGTTAGTTATTTCTTTAGTCAGGAATTTCACGGAAGTCTAACCGCAGAGTACTTGTGGTTAAAGAAGAATAAGAAAAATAAGAAATGATTTTTAAGAATATATCAGACAATGAATTGGATTTAATAATAATAATAATAATAATAAACTAAACTATAAAAAGAAAACTGAGTAAAGCAAAGCATAGGACACGAACTTCAGGAATAATAACAAGAGTTTGGGATCAGAAGTGACGGAAAAAAAAGGATTTTCTTCGTCTAATAAAAGCAAACTTTTTCGGCACAGAGTCAGAGCTGAGTAGAGGTTTGGCCAAAGATTTACTGCAAAACTATTTTGTGATTTCAAGTGAACCGCAAAATGAGAAAAAGTCTTTCAGACAAAAACGTAAACAAAAAACTGTTATTTTGGACGAAAAACAAACTTTTTTATCGGGAAATTCGATAGAAAACTGATCAGGAAAATGGGTTTTCTATTCTTTTGATTTTTTTGATTCACTTAATACACGACTCTTTTTACGGCACAAAACTTTTTGCGAATTGTAATGAATTGATTACTACCTCATAGAGTATTTTGATTGAATACCAGCGCTCAGGTGTCTCTCTCACTCGCTCAGTGGTTTGTGCGGATTCCCGAAGACTGTGACTGTGCGCTGACTGTGCGGATCGGCTAACTGTGCGCCAAACGAGAGCCACTTGTTGTGAGGCATAGCCTTTCGAAAAACTTGTTGAACAACAACTCGTTTGAGAAGAAAATTATTAAAAATCTTTTTTCAATGTTTTTCTCAGAGAAGAAGACGAAGAAAAAGAGATATGTTTTCGAAGAAAACTTCTGAAAAACTAAGAAAAATGACAAATATTTTTGTCGTATTCACAGTCCGTATGAATTAAAATTATCTTTCATTTTGTTTTTGAGTGAATTCTAACAAATTCTTTGTCAAACACTATAAAAGTGTTGAGCATTTCAGGAATGGACTGTAGTTTAACAGTTGATTGACGTCAATACCAGTCGTTAATACCTCTAATGTTAGGAATCAAATGGTTATCAAATGTTTTGTTGAAATGAAAAACTTTTTGATTCACTCTTTGAGTCAAATCTAATGTAATATTTGAAAATCAAATTCAAATTCACTTCAAGACTATAATCACAAAGAATTTTAATTCAAATTTTTGTTTTTGATTTTTGTATTCAGTTTTCAATGGATTTTGATTTGAATTTTTCAAATTCTTCTCTAAAATTGTCTTTTAATGAATTGAATGAAAATTTTTGTCTCAAATCTTGTTTTATGAGTGAATTGCAAATGAATTTCACTCAAAACTAATGACTGAAAAATGAAAGTCAATTTCAAACATGATTTTTGAAAAATGAATTCATATCTGATTTCATGATTTAATTAAATTTCAAATGAATTTCATCTTTTCTCGAATATCACGCGTTTACTGACCTTAAGGTCAACTTGAAAAACGTTCTGAAAAAAGGCCAGGTTCATTATTTATTCACACAAATGGTTAATGGATTGGAAATTTGATTTATTGTTCATATAATTTAACTGAAAAAAGCACATAATATTATTTGAGCCTAACTCTGGCCGAACATAACTCGTATCTATCAAAAGTCAAGTCTTTTATCCCAGTCCTCTATCCCTATCCCCCCTAAACTTGTTTAGCACAAGTCTCTGGAAATACGAACCCATAATTAGACGCAAACTTTAAACTACTGTTCAGTAAATCAGAATTTTTCGGTTAATTTACTCAATATTTTTTGTGGACTTTTTTTTTGACAAAAACTGCTATATTTGGGTGAAATCCGAAGTTATGTTCGTTTCAATCGATCATTGGTTAAGTCAAGTGTTGTATAAAGTGTTGAACAGCTATTTGGGTCAATATATTAGACAAAGTATTACATTAGTTTTCAAATGAAAATTCAGGGAAGGGCACAGATATGAAAGCACAACACAATTGTTTAGAAGAAAAGTTTTCCATTTTGCAAATATATAAGCTGGGTGAAATTTTTAAATACCCTGTTCTTCTATTTCCGTTTTCGTCAAGTTTAGAAGATGGGAATGGAGTGGTATACCTGTTCCCACTTTTGCACATCTCTGTTATGAGGTTTTGTAACCAAATATATAAAATGTAATCAATTGTGTAATCGATATGTGATCTAAAAGTTTGAAAATAATTTCCAATTAACGCACTTTGAATCAACTTTTTATGAAAGATAACCACAACTTTCGTGTTTAATAATATGGACAAACTAATTGAGATAGCTTTTCGATACCTGCAAGGTGCAAACTTAGTTTATTACCATTATTTTCAGATGATTAATTTGATAAAGATAGATTAATTAGCAAGATATACATTTTTTTCTAGCAAGATTAAACAGGAAACAATAAGAAAATAAATAGATAAGTGTAGTTTCTAATTTAACAATCTTATTTATTTCTTTATTATTTGCAATAAAATTGCTTGGTGATTTTCATCCCAATACCTTGATCGTCTCATTAAAGCATTTTAATCATGAATTTATTCAAATAATTATTGTAAAAGAGTTTGAATGATCTTTTGATAGCATTTGATATATAATTTGAATACAATTTTAATAATAAATTCTTTGGGAATAAAAGGTTTTAAAGTGTTTTGAACTCTAGTCTTGAATTCAGATATCGAAGTCGTTTTCCCATCGATTAGTAGTTAATTAAAGGACTTTAATAACTATTTTTGGAAAGTTTTTTTGATTGAAAAAAAAGTAATTTCGGGTATATTTTGGTTTTCATTAACTTTGATGGGATTTTATTTGTCGTTTATTTGAACTAATTTTGCAAATAAGCACATAATGAGGGTAAAAATGATTTATGCAAATAACAAGATTCAAATTTAATGCTTGTTTGAGATTTTTATTGAAATTTTTCTCTTCGGTGAACTTGGAATCAAATTATTTGAATTTAGGTCTCGATTATAGTCACTCCTGACTTACCTGTCCTCTAATGATAGGAAAGTGTAGTTTTAAGAGTGAATTACTTTTATTATTATTGACTGAAATTATGTCACAATCAATGTGTCAAATGAATGTCATTAATGGTTGAGCAATAGTCAAGGTATACAAACAATGGTTGAGCAGAACGGGATTCCTATTCATGACTTTAAACAAGGGAATGCCCTACGAGTAACTAATACTTGTCAATAATGTTTAAATCTTTTATATGGATAATTAGCTAAAAACAATACTTAATTATGGGATTACCATCTTGGTTACCCCTCAACTCAATTCGACACCAATTCTTTGTGATAACAAAAGTATTTTTTTTTTCGCAATTTTAATGACAAATAAATGATATTTTGTAATGAATTTTAAACACAAATCCAATTCACAATTATTTCGAAAGAAGATCCCATTTGTTCAAAGTTTTGTTTCGCACAAAAGGATAACCAAGGGTGAAATGTTATTGGATATTATTCCAAATTAACAGTTACCAAGTTTATTGATTAAAAATTACAAATATTTAGATTATTATCTTAAAATATTTGCGGGAAATAACTTTCTAGCTTACATGGACAGCAATTTTAAAAAGGATTATCATATTTTTAGAATGTGAAAGAAAATAATCTCGCTGAAACAAGTTGCCAAAAAGTGACAGTAAAGCAAGCGATGACACCTATTAACTGATAATCAAAACAAAATTCACTAAATTCCTAAAACTTCTTATCACTGATTTTGAACAAATATTGATAACTTATCAGATTATAAATCTGGTCCTTTTGTCTAAGTTCCTCAAAAGATATGCCCTTTGTTTAAGACATTATTATAAATGTATTTGAAAACCACATTTTATTTTATTAAATTCGTTCAATTATTTTTCGCAAAATGTACTCACTTATTGAAAGTTTAAAAAGTAAACTTGATCAATTGAAAATTTGTAAGAATATTAACTCAAATTTGAATAAAATTGATGTGTTTTTGAAAAATAGTGAATTCAATGAAAATTATTCAAAAAGTGTTGAGAGTTGTGCTCAAAGTTATTGTAAAATCAAAACACAATTAAATGATTCGTTTAAAAGTGTCGACAATAAACTCAATAATAAAAAGCGATTTAAATGTTTTTGGCCTAAATGTCAACACATGGCTAAAATTAAAGGTGATATCAATAAACATATTTTTATTCATACAAATGAGCGGAAATTTATTTGTGATTTTGATGGATGCGATCAAATGTTTAAATTAAAGAATTCACTTCAAATTCATAAGCGCTTACACTCGGGAGAAATACCATACAAATGTGAATTCAATGGATGTAATAAGAGATTTAAACATGATAATTCATTAAGTCTTCATAGAAATAGAGTTCATTTGAAAATTAAATATAAATGTAATTGGAATCGATGTGACAAAAGCTTCTTCACCCCAAAATGGTTGAATTTGCATAAGGAATCTCTTCATTTGAACAAAACTTTATTTGTGTGCGATTGGAATAATTGTAAAAAATCCTACAGTTATAGCCGTAGTTTAAATGAACACAAATTGTCTGCTCATATAAATCCGGATCAATTCAAATGTGATGTCAATGATTGCGGCAAAAGATTTGAACGTAAATGTAACCTAAATAGACATAAACTAATACATTCTGGAGAGAAGCCATTCAAATGTGAAATCAATGGTTGCGGTAAAAGATTCTGCCGAAAAGATCTTTTAACTTTTCATCAGAAGCGTTATCACTGATTGTCTGAACATAAAATTCAAAATCAATTTAATAATAAAATTATCTTTTAATTCAAAATTCATTTATAATTACATATATTTTTAATCAGAATATTTGTCTAAAAATCTTATATTATATTCAATTGAATTGTTTTATACATAATTTATATCAATATTTGTCAATAAAATCAATTAATTCGAGAAATGTCTCGAATTATAAAAAGAATATTTGAAAACAGATTTCATTAAAAACACATTTAACTAAAAAATACTCAAATTTTGTGATAAAAATGATTTAAAGCTGTTTTGGGGGATATTTTCCGATAATTACCCCAAAGAGTGGCGAAAAAAGTTTGTATAAAACGAATGAAAACTAAAATCTTTTCATTCTTTTGATTAGAATTTCAAAAAATAGTGAAAATTATAAATAAATCCATAAAATAGTAACTAATTTATGATATGTCGTGAGTCCGACCATCAGATGAGGGGAACGACAGCTAAATAAATGTGAAAATGAGGGGTAAAATAGGAATCAAAGCCTAAACTAAAATAAAGTTTTTTAAAAATCAAAGAAATATTAAATTAAATGAAAATTAAAACAAAATTTTCAAACAATTCATGAAATGAATCAAAAGTTTTGAATACAATTAGAAGAGAAAAAACTTTTCCTAACATTAAATGACTTTTGCTTTGAATTAATCCAAACATATCTGTGAAGAGAACACACATTCGGAAAGACTTATTATTCTGTGCTCTGATCAGAGGCTTAACAATAGCACCGACTGATTGAAGAGCACATACATCGGTCACTAGTTGTGCCGCTCAGCCATAAAACCGATGAGTGATTTAGAGATGGATTTCAATCAGATTTCCATTAGTTTTCTGTTAAAACAATATTTGATTCAAATCTGAAGCCAAACATCAAAAGGAGAGCCATATATGTGTGACACGTGATGTGCGCTCATTCGATGCCGAAAGTGGACGACTCTTCAACGGCTAACAGGAGTTTCTCGTACAGCATCTCGAATGAGGTATAGGGCGGCAGATCTAAGCGGTTAAAACACGTGTGCGCTCTGTGTGGACAGGGAGGCAATCCATTAGATTTTTAAAGCATTAGCAAAGAAGGGGAAAGGGATGACAAACCTGGGAAGACTTGTAGGTTTGCCCCACTTTTCAATACAGAACTTTCGGGGACCGTTTGAGCCCCTGAGGGCCGCAAAGCCCTCGTATGGTATACTACTGGTTCCCGTCACGAACTGCAAGAGTCTGAGCCGCTGTTCGTTATCGAACTTCCGGTCGATGGCCGACCAAAACCACTGAATCACTGGATGCGAGTCGTGATAACCACTCCTATACTCCGTATTCTTCCTCCAATCGCAGACATCTATCTCTGCGGTGCCGGCGATCACTAACTCGAGCTCTCGGGCGTCGAAAACAGACACAAATCGGGATTCAATCACTTCGTAGAAGCCTTTGACCATAGATTCTGTCTGTTCGACGACACCCCTCTCCAGACGCCACTTAACCATCTTTTCTATGTATTCCTTTTTGTTCCGTTCGGTGACTATTATATTACGGCCCCCACTCTTCAGCTCCTAATACATCAAAATTAAAGAAAAGAATAAGAATCACAAAATCTAAGGAATTAAGATTAGAGGGACAGACCTTTTCCACGACTTGACCCGCAATCTCTTCAATAACCGAAAAAGTGAGGTCAAGACTGTCAGACATGTCTGAGATGTCGTTGTCTTTAAGCCAGAGTAAGCTCTGATGAAACTCTGCGTCCAAATACTCTAAGTCTGATAGAGAACAGGGAAGCCGTAGCAGCGCTTTATAGAAGGGACGGGTGAAGAAGGCATCCAATAGATACTGATGTATGAGCGCCAGACCCAGCACTCGACCAGAAAAACGGAACCACTCGTGACAGTCGTCAACGAATGCACTCATTGGAGAGACCTAAACATCAAATATTAATTTTGAGGACAGACCTAATTGATAGACAAATTGGACAGACCTGAACAGTATAGGTGTCGTTAGCCGAGTACTCGAACAGTCCGTAGTAAGGGTTGAACAGCTCTCTGGACAGTAAGAAGAAGAACTCACGGCTGGGACCGCCATAATCGAGACCCTCTTCTCCGGCGAACGATATATAAAGACGCGATTTCTGGAGATCTTTCTTATTGTTTGCGGACATTATTTTAGTGAAGGCGTCCTCTAAGAGGTGGTCCCGCCTGACATTCAATTTCATTTTGTTAGGTCCCTGTCCGAAGCCCTTCTGTTCCAATTTTCGGTAGAAATTCCTAAGTTTTGCGTCAAAATCTCGTCTATAAGGCGCGGGAGGAGTGGGTGCCACTCTTATCTGATAAAAGATAATTCCGTTAATAATCGATTCAAAAGTATTTAATCGATAATCGATTAGATGCGAGGAAACGGTTGAGTAAACAAATGAGGAAAGGGTTGGGTAACTAACCTGAGATCGTTGTATTTGAGGCGACGCCTGCGGCGAAGTGGCCGACTGTACCTGTCTTATGGCGTCATTGGAGGGAACGTATGACATAATCTCCTGTTCGAAAAGGGACAGAATAATAGTCAGCTCTAAGTCGTCACTAAACCGGTCCAAAGCTGCCGTTCCGTCGGCTCTGATTGTGTAGACTTTGTCTCTGACAGTAGTATTGGATTTGATTGCGGGCCGTCTCTCGCACAGGATATCAATAATGTTAGGCTGTCGGAGGAACGCCACCACTTTGTCGTTATAGGCTGTGGGCACAGCAGGAACTGTTGGTGTTGAGGCCGCTGTAGAGGGCGGTCTCGGCGGTGGTATCGGTGAAGACGCGCTCTCTTCGAGGTTAATATCACTGTTTTGTGCGCTGTTGGACGCCTGGTTGGCACCGTTGGTGCTGTTCCGCACCCGTCGACGACTGGGCGCCAACACTAACTTATGCGGATTGACTACCGGCACGTCCAAAGGCAGGCGCGGGTCTATAAATGATGTGCTTCGACTCGTGTGGTCTATAAAGAACTTTTTGCCGCTTCTGTCCATCTTTGACTCCCAACCTGTCCATCAAAAAGAGGTATTAAATCAAATATTTTCGGAATTTTCAATAAATTTATACAAATTTTGAGCAAAACTTCGAATAAAACTCAAAATTAATGTCAATTTTGTTCACAAAAAGGGAATAAATTCGGAAATAAAACCAAAAATTGGATTTTAATTGAGTTTTATTTGAGGTTAAGGGCGGACAGTGTGAAGGAGAGGGAGAAAAGTCATAATTTGATTTGTATTTTAAGGTTGGGTTTACCTGAAGGCAGTTCCCTATTAGTCTCAGCGAACTTATTGATGAGAGAAACCAAATCTCTATTGTGTTGATAGCGTTCGAAGGCAGAGGTCAATGAGTGCTGGCCTTCCCTTCGGATTTTGGTCACCATATGCTTGAGTGAAGAGGAACTGTTATACTGAGCCAGTGCTTCGTCATTCATATGCATCAGATTGAAAAAGTCGGTTCTGGTCAGGAAGCGGACCGCCGGCAGGTCTAGTATCACACGCGAGGGACCGACTGTAGCGCTGGTAGTGTTTGTGGTTGTCGTCGATGTTGTTGTTGTAGTTATGGTTGACTGCTGTGCTGTTACTGCTATCGGCTGAGTCGGCGTCGACAGTACCGGTCCGTCGACTGTGTCAGTGACTGGGGATTGACTTTCTGTTGTGGTCGTTATGGCTGTGCTATTGTTATTGTTTTGGTTGGCAGTCGTTGAGTGGAAGTCACGACTCCCGCGGCCAGTCATTGTCCGACGTATCGATTGATACCTTTCCCAACACAATAGGCATTACATTAGTATAAACTCAGAACAAAAATCAATGAAATATCGATTTTATGAATAAAAACCAAAAACATTACAAAAAGACTATTAATTAAGGAATGGTTTTGAACTTAGAATCAGATTAAAAACGACTCAGAATTGAAAGAATCGATAAATTATTTGTTAAGTGATTAATGTTCTTAAGATGTCGTAAGAGGTCTTCCCTATTGTCTGACATTCAACTCAAATATTAATTGATTAAAGAAATCTATTTTTGAATCAATAGTTTTGAAGGAAATGAAATTCAATGCTTTGAGAGCACAGAATAAGGGAAGGAATTCCATAAAATTAAAGTAGAAATCTATAAACAATTCTAACCTTCTGTCCAATTGCTGTCTTTGAATGGACTCATTATTCTGTGCGGTCGTAGACGACTGTTGTATTGTCTGGTGCTGTCCATCTCTGGGTCGGGTCCAAGTGGTTGTCCTATTCAGGTGATCGATATAGAATATTCTACCATGGACATCGATCCGGGCCTCCCAGTTAGTGGGCAGGGGCTCATCCAACTCAATACGATGCCATCGGACTGTCCGCTCCGGTATTGAAGGCAGTCTTGTAATAGTTGAAGACCTGTTAACCGGCTGTCCATTTGTCTCCCGCGCGGAATGTACAGACGAAAGGGTCGGCCCTTCAATAGTGACGATCGTTAATAATTGCATAACTTTTTCGGTAAACAAATCCCGAAATAAATGACAGAAAAATCCAAAGTATTTCTCCAAAAGTTTTTTTTGTCAGAAGTTTTGACACAAAAAATCGTTTTTCAAAAAATTGTTTTGAATTCACTTAAAAAGAGTCGAAAATGTTTTGCAAACAAAACACAAAAATAACTGAATATTAAAATCCAAACAAAATTTCAATTAAAAGTCAACAAAATTTTGACCCAAAAGTTGAGTTCATTTGAAGAGAAATGTGTTTTAAATTAATTATTCAATGAATTGAAAACTTCAGAACCAATTGAAAGAAATAAAACAATAAGAGCTACACATAAAAGGCTCGCTATTCTTGAAGGGAACGCCACAAAACTAATTCCATGAATTCCCAGAATAACAGTTCAAAGATTTTCACACTTCTATTGAAAACAATAAACTAATGAAATAATGAGCGAAACGTATCTTTGAAGAGGAGGACAACCGATGCAAACGGCGATACATTAATAATATGGTAATAAACTTGAAATTAAATGCAATATTAATGAAATACATTAGGAGTGGAAAGACATAGAGATTGAGCACAACACATATGACTCGGAAAAAGGGGAGAACAGACTCTCTGAGAGGAAAAGTCAATGACTTCTGATTTCCAACGCATAGCAGACGACAACTTATATAATGAAAATCGAAATCAAAATCTTTTTTCATTCAATTATTGTCGCAATTATTGCAACGGTTGACGAAAAAATAGACTTAAGACGAGAGGGGACGGGTATTAAGCACTGGAACATTAGATTTAATGAACCAACAACTTATTGAAAAGAGAGGGGACAGAGAGGGAGAGAGAGGAAAGACATTTGACAGGAGAGAGAACTCAAAGTTTTTCGACTCCGACTCATAAACTCAAAGACAAACAAAACATATAATAAATTAAATGAATTTTTTACGTGTTTTACACAAACGTTTCGATACATAAATGCATTTATTGGAGACATTGGACTGAATTTAATACTCGAAGAGTCGTTAAACTTAAGGAAAGCTCTTTTTCTGTTCAAAAACTGTAATAAATTCAATAAAAATTTGAAACAAAAAACTGATAATAAAAACACATAAAAAAGTGTATAAAAAGTTAATAAACTTTTATTTTTCTTTACTTAAAATATTCCCATATTTTTCTCAACAGTTTTCCTCTAAGAAAGAGTTGGAAAGGGAGGGCGAGAGAGGGATGGAGAGAGAGAACCAAAAGTAGAAATTAATCAAAACTCTAATTAAATGACAGAAAAGAATATTAATACTGAAGGGGTCTCATCTCAAAGGATTCCGGTCCTTATATGTCAGTCCCCTATAAGTAGGTATGTCTGAGCCGGAGATCAAAGCACTGGATGTGAAACTGAGAATATCTTATCGTTGAGTCACTTAAGACTTAAGACATTTAATTAAAGATTATTTTTTATGCAAATCTAATAACCGGTTAATAATTGAATACATTTTTCACATTTGATTAGAAAAATCCCAAAACTCTGGGAATAAGTGTTTCTAATGACAAATGAAAGGCAATTCTTTACCTATAGATACAGTCCTCCTGTGATTCTTGGGGTGTCCCACCCGTTCCAGCCTCCTGTGACTCACTTCTTGGCCATCGATGCCATTTGTATTGGAATTATGACCAGAATTTTCGCCGACGGAGTGTCGGTCTTCGGCCGGCATTATCTCAATGACCGGCACTTTTGTTCGGACACTAGGTTTTGGTACAGAACCGGCCGTCGATTCTATTTGAGCCGAATTTGAGCTATTATTCTGTGCTAAACAAATATTAGAGTCAGAGTCCTGTCGTTCTTCACTATTATTTGTATCACTAATTGCAATATCACTTATGGTCTGATTCAGGGCTTCTTCGCCCGTTTCGACCACATCTTCATTATCTATTTCTTCTTGGATTTGATCACAACTCTGGTTATCCTCTGTTTGTGTCAGGAATTCACTGGAATTTCTATTGGAATTCGACTCAACATTCAAGTCGTGTTCATCATTGGTATAGTCATCAAAAATAGGACTTCCACTCAAAGTAGTCGCTTCTTCGCACTCATCGTTATTATCGTCTATAGTCTGGTCGTCTTCTTGAGAGCACAGGTTGTTGTCCTGTCCGTTGAAATCATTGAAATCACGGTTTAGGCCATTAGTGATGTTCTGACAGACAAACAAAGAAATTAAAATTCAATTCTATTTTAAGACAAAAATATATTCAGAAAAAGCAATGAATTATACATTCATTCGATAATCACTTCAGAAGTCGAGACTTTAATGAGTAGTCATTAAAATAGAGCTCAGAATTGAATATTAATCTAATGTTTCAAACATAAGAGCCTCTCCTTCTGAAACAGAAGAGTGTATTTCCCAATCGATTCCTGGTATTTAATAAACAAAATATTGTAATCCTTGGAATCAAAGCTACATTTCCTGTAAGTATTATAGACTTTCGTCAAAAACAATACACAAATAAAACACTATTTTATTATTTTTTAACAAAAACTTCACAAAAATATCAGTTTTTGTCGAATAAAACCTCAAAATCTAATCAAACAAAAGTTGAAAACCATTTGAAACACTATTTGTTTGACTTAAAACTGCTGTTAATTAACTCAAAACAATAAAAGACTATAAATTAAATCAATATTTGGTTTAAAACACAAATTATATGAAAATATTTGGAGAGAAAAGTCTTTCGAAACAAAAACATTGAAAACAAGTTTTGGATAAAATTTTTTCGTTTTTACGGAAATTAATGATAAATTTCAGGAAATAATTGAGTCTTACCTCTGATTCTGAGACAAAACTGGGCGGAACCTCCTCGTCGTCGTCGCCCTCATCCCTGTCCTCGTCTTCGTTGTAATCTTCATAACTTTCCGGTAGTATTCTTCGACTATTGATGGGACAGTCGTCTGCTTCTGAGTCATCACTAGATGTCTGTTCGGTTGGATCGGCAGCTGATAAACTAATGGGCAAATCGTGGTCAGGAGTGGCCAACGGTGCCATCACAGAGATTCCAGAGGTAGAGGGCTGTCCGACAAACGATGTCTCGATTGAGGCCAAATTGTTTGGTCGGGACAGTCGTTGTCGTATTGGAGGAGTCGGTGGCGGCGAACAGTCATCCGAATCGTTTCCTCCGTTCTGACTATCATTAGCTTTATTATTGGTTACGGGTCTGTCCTTAACGGAAGAGCTGTTGTGTGGAATAGAAGCCGATATTTGATGGTTACTAATATCACTGCCAGTGCTGGAAGTGCTGCCGGCGCTGCCAAACGAGTTTGCGATTGTCCTCTCAAGAGGTTTGTGGTGCTGTCCGGGCGCTGGCATTGACTGTTGGGTTCTTAAGGAGGGGTTGTTTTGTATTTTGTGTGAATTGTTTGAACTGTTGTTTGATATCAAAGGGTTTTGTCCCAATGGTTGAGCTGATGAGGAAGCGGTGACCACACCCGCAGGCAATGAGATACTGGACTGCATGCCAGGGGTTGGGACGCAGGTCTTCCTCAGCTTTTGCTTCTGTTTCGGCGGAAGTGGTGGCGGAATGTCTGGCATTGGGTTTGTGTACAATGGGTTTGTCAACAGATACTCGACGTTTGTGAACGACTGACCCGTCTGTCCACTACTCAGAGCACTGGCTGTTGAATGACTGGGCGTTGCTATCGATGCTGAGCTGCTGGTGGGCGCCGCCGGTGTCGACGGCAATGAGTTCGGGTTAACTAACAAACCATTCGTAAGATTAATGGCCGACTTATTCAACGATGGATTCAGTGGTGAATGAGTTGAGGACCGACTCATAGCTACCGCTGACGGCGGCGGCGAATAACTAGTGGTCCGTTTGCTGACTGCCGGGTGCTGTCCATTAACGGACTGTCCGTTAGAGCCATTCGTATGGCTATTGTGTAACGAATTGTTATTTAATGAACTGTTTATCGATTTGTTAGACAATCGTTGGTTTTGATGTTTGGATGACTTCTTTTTGAAGATATTATGCATTGTTTTCGACTAATTATTAATTATTATTAACTATTAATAACTAATTTCGACAATAAAAACATTTATCAACTAATGAGTCAACAAATTGTCGGATCAAATAACTTATGAATCAATGATTTTAATGTAAACAACTCTTCAATTAATTTATTAATTATTTATTAATTTTATTAATCATTTGCTTAACTATTAAACCATTGTTTTGGGGAACAAATTCAGTGATGTTTTTTGTTGGCATTTAAATGAAATTTAGTTTTAAATTGACTTTAATTACACCAAAAACTGATTAATCATTTGTTTCGTTGAATAATTTCCGACTCATTTAAGGCCTATATTTAACTGAATTAATAGATTTATTAATAGATTAATATATTATTAACTATTATTATTAATTGTATTTCAGTCAACCATTTCTTTTTGATTGGACTAATAGTAAACAAAAAGTTTCTTTAAATTACTATTTATTTTAATTTCATTCATAAAATCATTGATTGTTTTGTTTATTATTATGTTTTACACAATAAACTGTTCGTCAGTTTTCTCTCCCACTTCTCCTTCAAGAGAGCTATTCATAAAAAAGGTAACATATTTACCATACTTTTTGATACCCTGAGCAACAAAATTCTCAGAATTCACCAAGATAAAATTCTTAATAAGCTAGATGTTTCAAATAAACTGAGCAAGACATTAGAAATTCGTGAAATCGCGATAAAACATCCAGGTTTTTCATGTAAAATATCCTGGTATTTCAATTGTTTGCTGTTTGACAGCTGTACATATGCTCCGAATAGATGAGTCAGTTCTTGTGGTAAACGTCTGGTGATGTCATAGTTTTCAACCAGAATTGAAACCAGATTTATGGTTAACCCATAAACGACGTCCTTTCCATGAGTTGCCAAATAAGTCACAAAAACCGTTTCGAGTTAAGGAAGTTATTCAGACCCGATGTGTGAAGTATGCTCTCGACTCACGTTTTAAGCCATGTGTTCGCAACACTTAAACCTTAGTAACTAAGTGACAACAAGTAGTTACTACACGTCGTACTGACGTTTCTGAACAATCCTTCACAATTCATTGCACTCTGCATTTCCGTTCGCTAAAGTAATTGGATGTAATCTAGCACAAACAACGTAATAAGCTAAAATAACCCTGAATTGAACCAAATAACTAGTGGAAGCGAGAAAATAAAAAATAAAAACAAGGTGTACCATGCTAATTTACCACGTTTTTTATGCTTTAAAAATTATTGAAAAGAAAAAATTTCATTCAATTGAATGATACATAAGTTTGAAGCGCAGCTCAAATGCTAAACCCATAGACAAGACATGTCTTTAAGAAACAGAAAAAATTAAATAATATTGAGATTCAGTTCACAGTCTGTACACTGTTTTACATTTGAAATAAGAGCTGAAACCTGAAATACTCAGTGATTTATTCAGGACAACATTGGCCTAGTTTTGCGTAAACAGTAGTGATTTGTCTCATATTGAGCAAGGTGATCTCTCCCTGTAAATAATACTTTTTGAATTTGATATTGAATTTTAATAAACAATAATTAATTAATTTAATTAAATAAATAACGTTTTAATTGTATATCAAATCAGACACTGATTTCTGTCATCGACTGTACTATTGTTTTGTGATTTTATTGAAGAAATTAATTAATCGTTTCATTGAATCAGTGCTTAAAAGTCATATGATTTTTGTCTCCGATTTAAATGGCATTGAATTCAACGGATTTTTAATTACTTTTGGCCTTAAATTTGGGATATTTTCCACAGAAATGTGTTTAAACTAATTAAACGTTTTTTCTATTCACTACTGGTTTTGAATTTTAGTGATTTTTCAACAAAAATAGTGAAAATATTTAACAAATTATCAGTTAATTGAAGACTACTTTTAAAGCCTATTATCATATCATTTGATAATAAAATAATTAATAAATAGTTTTTTCAAAAATTCAATTATCAGTGAATTCTGACGATAAGTTTGTATCAAAAAAATTAATAATTTTCGGGAATTGTGTTAATAAAAACCCATTGTTAACTCGTTTTCACCTGTTTTTGATGATAATTTTCGTATAAATAAATCTCATCTATTAATTAACTGACGAAGAATTTTACCACTTCTTTTCCAAGTATGGGATTATTATTTTCAAGGCTATGGAGTTATTTCACCCACGAAGGTATGCAAATATTCATTATTCTTGTTTATTCAGTGTTTATTTGTTTAACCTTGTTCATTTTCATTCAATAGAACATAAACTAGTGATTATTGGTTTGGATAACGCGGGGAAGACTACTATTTTATACCAATTGTGAGTCATTTTAACCAATTTTTGGGAAATTACTCAAAAAATGAGCGAAACTATAATTTTGTTGAGAGAGAGGGTCACCCCTTTGTGGTCAGAGATGGCCAACGGGTGGCAAATATTTGACTAAAATTCTAATAAAACTATTCTTATGTTTAGTTTAATGGAAGAAGTGGTCCACACGTCGCCAACCCTGGGCTCTAATGTCGAGGAAGTTGTCTGGAAGAACATCCACTTTGTTATGTGGGATTTGGGGGGACAGGACTCGATAAGACAGGGATGGCAGACATATTACGCCAACACTGAGTTCATAATTCTTGTGATAGACAGCACAGACAGAGAGAGGATATCCATTAGTAAAGAGGAATTGTGGGGAATGCTGTCCCACGAAGACCTCCGAAAGGCCGGTGTCTTGATATACGCCAACAAACAGGACGTCAAGGGATGTATGACCGCCGCACAGATATCTAAAGAACTCAATCTGACCGCCATTAAGAAGCATAAGTGGCAGATCCAGGCCTGTTGTGCGCTCACAGGAGAGGGGTAAACAGGCTTTCCTTAATTATAACTATTTATAGCTATTCTGTGCTTTCATTTCATTTCAATAGCCTTTTATTAATGGCATAAAAGCACAGAATAATAGCCTTTTATTCTGTGCTTTGAATCGAATATTTTGATTGCAGTCTAAAGAATATTCTGAAGAGAATCTTGTAATTAGTCTATGAATACCACAATTATTAGCCTTAAGTCTGTCCGCTATTTATAGCTCTTATTTCGTGGAGTATTTTGTTCTTTGAATAAGATTTTTGTTTATCAGTTATTTTCCGTTCAAAATTGACTCTACAGTCAAACCTCGTTTTTATTCACCAAACGTTCGGTTCTTTGAATTGATAGTCAGTTCTCGAAAATACATGATTTGTTTAAAGAACTTCTTTTTGAAAATCAATTCTGCGTTTCATTGAACCGAACCCATGATATCCCGTGTTTGCCATAAAACCGGATTCGATTGTAATTGATTTCAAACCAATTATATCAACAGTTAGTCTAAACTTCAATCAATGGTTATATTGATGTCAATGGATATCAAAATTAATATCTGGTTTGAAGTTCAGTGCCATCACTGATAAGACAAACGATTTTCTCGTTTCAAATAATATTATATTTTTCTTCTGATAATTCGCTTTATTTAATGACTTCTGTTGGCAAACCTTTTTCCAGGTGTGGGCAGTGATAGGGTTTCCCAAACACTCACCGATAAGAATAGTGAGAATCAGATCATTTATATTTGTTTTTTACCCAAATTTATGGGAAATTACATTAAAAATAATTGAATATAGAGTTAACTCGATTATGACATTATTTCTGACAATTCAACCACTTTTGGCTATTCCTTCGTTTAGTTTAACCTTTAAAAGTCCAAAATTAGGTGACTTACTGTCTCTGACCCCCTTTTCTAGAGGTTATAAACTAGAAAATCTAGAACTGTTAGCTCTGGTAATCAATAAGTGTGGACATCCCTGATCTCAATCCATATCAGAAATATCTTTTCTCGTGATTTGAAGACATTTCGTAATATTTTCTCTAAAATCATATCTATTTGGTGGGAAAGCCATGAATTTTATTCTGTGTTTTATTGATTTTTTAAAACTAATCTTCAATTTTATTCATTTAATTATATTCTGTTCTCTTTATTCTGTGCGCAGATTATATCAGGGCTTAGAATGGATTGTCTCACAACTGAAGAGCCGCCATTGACTTCCTCCTCATCACCACTGACATCGTCTACGCATCCAATAGTCTATTGAATTGAAAGATAACTTATTTTATGAATAAATTTATTTGTTTTTTATATACAATTCATATATAAATATAATTATAATTATTGATCGAAAAACTAATGACTTTCTCTTCAAAGAGAACTTTAAGACCAAAAAAACAAAATACAGTTTCTATCGGTTTATAGCAGTGTTTGAGTGAATTCAAGACATTTATATATCGTTTGCTATAAAACGGATAAACACTGTATTCGCAAATGAGTTGAGAAGAACCGCCGAAAAAGAGTTAATGAAGTTTTTGATTGTATTGTCAGGAAAGGGAACTAAAGACTAATCCAATGAACAGTTTATTCAGATTTCTATTGAATGCTCAGTCATTTCAGTTCACAATTTCAGACAATATATCTGTGATAAGAGTACAACAAATCTATTGATTTCACAAAACATTTTACTGTTTCTGTAAAACTCGTGGACTTATGCTTTAAATACAATTCTCCAGGACTTAGTCATTATGGACTCAAACAGGTCCAGTCATGTGACCAAAATACAAGACAATTAGTCCATGAGTTTAATGGCAACACAAGTCTAGGGTAGTATTCGTTTTAGTTTTATTTGAAAATCAATTTTATTCATTCATTCAACAGTTCTGTTGTGTTATTAAAGACGTCTTTTCTTCGATTTATTGATTCATTTATTAGTTTTTTATTCATTTATAAGTATTTTATTCATATTTTTCTCTCAATTAATGTTTAATCGATTAAATCATTCATTCATTAAATCGTTTGAAATATATTTTTGAAAATTAATTATAAATTTTCTCTGTTTTTGAAACAAGTTTTTGTTCAACACTTTTATCTTTAAAATAAAATTATTGTGAATTTTAATTGAACCTGAATTTTGATCAATATAATTATCATTATATTAGCATGATCAATTATTTGCAACCATAGAAACGCGTGAAATGATCCATATTCATCCAAGTTGTTTTGAAAATTTATTCATTTCAACAATTTTCAAGAGAAGAATAGCTAAAATGCCTAAAACCGTTTGATGATACCGTTTGTTAGAACAACAAACATGTTTACTTGGAATTTAATTATTGAATTTCAATTAATTCGTTATTAATTGAAGTGTATCATGCAATATTTTAAGCTTTTCAATTTGAAAATGCTCCTTCAATATCTTCTAAATGAATTAATGATTACTTTGTTTTGATTTATTAGAGAATAAGTTAATTTTTGTTAATATAATGATGAATCTTAATTTTAAAAGTTTATTTATGAAAATTTAATTGATCTTTTACATTTAGAATTCTTGAGATTCTTCACATATCTGGAGAAGTTAACTAATTGATTATGAACAAGAGGAATTAGCATGCTTATTTAAATACTAATAATTACATTTGCAAGAAATTATTGACAATTTTGGCCTTTTTTAGCTAACGTTATGTGCATTTCCACTGATTTCAATTATTTTGAGGAACACCAGGAACAGGTAACCCAAAATCTAAAACGTACAAGCTTAATTAATAAATGAAATAGTATTGAAAATATGAAATTTATTTTTATTAAATACCTCGTAGCATTTGTAATAATTGATAGTGAATAATTTCCAACAAGAAAATCCTACTCTTTGCTCGGCCACTCTCTCAATCATAATTTGCACCTTGATGATAAAATTATAATATTTATCTATTAACTAATCATTTTGTTCTCAAACCTTTAATTTTGTTAAAATACGAGTAAAATTCTGATATTTTTTGTGGTTAGAAATCGTAATAATCAATGAATACAATGTTTTGTAGGAATTATTCGTATAATAGTTGACAGAAGAAGCCGTGAATATCACGAATAGAAATGATATTATGTTTACAATTAAGGCATAAATGAAGATTAGTTTTATAAGAAATGCCATTTTAGTAAACAGTGTTATGTATGAAAATAAGGCTACAATTAAGCCAAAAATAAACCAAAATATTCCCAATATTTTTGACCAAAAGCTTGTATTGTATTCATCGATCTCTGAATACAAAGAATCCATTGATTTAAGTGTTTCTCTGATTCTTACGAAACGTTTTCTTCTAATCATTTCTATAATTATTTCATTCAATGAATTGGCTTTAAGTTTGAGATACAAACAAATTATATAAAGAGTGAGTATTTGAAAGAATAAGATATTGAAGTAATATTGAGCCCACAAACTCAATAAAATACCACCAGGAATGCCATAAATTAAGGCATTCATCATCTCATCAGTGTTAAAAAGGTATAAGAAAGGTACATAAGAAAAGGCTAACACAACAGCGATGTAATCATTATTCAATCTGAGGCATGTGTTGAGCCTTTTTGTTGTTCTGATCAGTTTTCTGGAGTCATCCTCTTTTGTAATTCCAATACTTTTTGGAGAAACCAATCCTGAAATCGATTGAAACACACGAAGAAATGACGGATTTATTCCATTCCTGTTGTTATTAAAGTAAATCAATTGACAACTCAGTGATATGGCAGAGCACAGGACCAAATAGGGCCCAAAGTGTTGCCTCAATCCAATCAAGTATTCGGGAGAACCAAGTATTTTGAATGTCAACTCATTATCATTATCTAAGATCACTGTTATTAGTCTAATGACAGCGAAGGATAAGACGACAATAAATACTAAAATCGGATTATAAATGAGTTTTCTTTTTGGTCGTTCTCTAACTGAAGTCAAACACAAACCAATTCTGTAGAGAATGTCATCAATCGATTCAATGACCAGTTCTGGAGGCAAACAATTTTCTGGATATTCTTTCATTGTTTTCATTATTTAATTCAAAATCTCTCAAAACTTTCTGAACGTTCAAATGTTTGTTCAGTTAACTCAATATTGAACTTTCAATAAATTGAATTATTTCTCTAAATTAGTTGTTCTACCATAAATAATTAGTTGAAATCATCAACATTCACTTATTAAAGAGAAATTCAATTTTTGGCAAATTTTGCTTTCAAATTGTCTGAAGGACTTCTTGTGAAACTTGAAAATCAATTTATATATAGAATCTATAAAATATAATAGATATGATAGATTTTATATCCATTAAATTACTATTTTAAATAATAACCTAAATAATTTTCCCATCGTCATTTATTCTTTCTAAAGAAATTTCCAAATTCATTATATGAGTCAATTTATTCTTTAATGAATTTATTGATAATAAAATTATTTTTTGCATTTTTATTTCATTTCATTATTAAGACGATCGTTTTAAATATTTGTTCATGATAATGATTGGCTAATAATTTTAAGCAAGAACTTTTTAAACAAAAAGATCTGGTTAGATTGCATATGATATAATAATCTGTCCACATTTAATGAAATAATTTGAATTTAGGAATACTCTTTAGAAATAATCTTTCCAGATGCCATTGCAAGTGTCCTTTAATGTTTTTGACCCCTCTGACTGAATCGTCTTACCCTGGTGCTTTGGATTGAGATCTCTGATGAAATCAATGGCTGATAACTCATTTTTAGCTATCATTTTAGGCCAATTAGGGTCTGGCGTTCTGTTAATCATATGGTTTACGAAACAATTATTTTTTAATTCAAAACATTTGTAAAACTTTTACCCATTTTTAGCGAAGTCTGTGAATAGTTTCATAACTTGTTTACTATATTCTGCGTTTTCTTCAGAAGTGCTGTTCGGATAAAGGAAGGGATGGCCAAAAACTAATTCAACTTCTGCTGTGTGGTGTACCCCAATATTCAATGGCTTTCCAAACTTGTCCACATATGCTGTGTGTGTCAGTTCATAGATGAATACATTAGTCTTTGGTGACGAGCGCTCAGCATATCTTTTAGCGAACAGATATGTCGGGCACTTCATCACTATATCACCAGCTATTCTATATATTGTTGACTTGATAGCAGAGGAATTGTTCAAGTTTGTATCTTTTATGTAAAACTTGGTTATTTGAGGATCAATGTTATGAAAAGTATGGTTTAATTTGACAATCATTTCACTGAAGTCGTCTTCAGTATACTTAGTCTTTAATATTATTACTAATGGGGAAAATAGTAGAGCCATCATACCGCCCTCATCTTCCACAAATCCAGCTAATAGATCATGGTCTGTTTGAAATTAAAATTATAAATTACTCGTTTTTTAATGAGATTTAAAATGAATAATGACCCTTGTTAAACTCTCCCGTTTCGAATGCTTTGAAAGCTGAAAGAGGTAAGAATTCCGTGTCTTCCATAAGGGGAAAATGATATAGTGCTCCAGTTAGTAATGGAATCTGATTCGAATCAAG
>JAQIXD010000357.1:0-29180 GCA_034699985.1 Minunthozetes semirufus
GAGAGAGAGAGAGAGAGAGAGAGAGAGAGAGAGAGAGCCATAGTCTGAAGACTAATCACTAGACTTTGTTTTAAATATCGATAAATTGTGTCTCAAAAGCCAAAACATAGGAAAAGCCATAAAAATATAATAATTATTATTTGAGTAGAAAAATGTTTGACTCAACTGTTTATTCAATTAAAGTTTCTTTGAATTCTTCAGAGAAATGATTTTACATTCATTTGATTGCATTAGTCTTCTGTCAAACTATTTATTAATAAAACAGTTTTTGACATAAATTATATTTCTTTCGACGACTTCTTTCTGATACTTATTCTTCTCTTATTTATAATATAATGAATTGAATTTCAAAACGGAAGACCTTTTATAGCAATGAATATCTAATGACTCAAATAATTGTGGAATTTATTTATTGGATTCTTTAGTTTTCATGACATTTATTTGAATTCTTTCAAACATTAAAAACATTTAAATTATATATCATTTGATTTACTTCACATTTATTATAAATTTAATGATAAGTTAATTCTTTCTATTTATTGTTTTCCTATGAATTTGCCATTAAGTGTGAGTTGTCCTGAATTTCAGCCAATATTATGCATAATATGAGTGAATCATAAGGAAAATAAAATATTTCAAAAGATATGGGCCTTTGAGTGAAATTATTTGAGTAATTATCAGATTATAATCGAAACCAAACAAAACTCAATTGTTATTACAGTCGACTCCGAACCGAACAGATGTTTGAAATCCGTGATTATATTGCTATTGAAGTCATTTGAAGACCTGACAACTTGTGGCACTTTTACAATACACTGCATCTCAATGTGAGTAAAGCACCCGATTTGAGTCCTGCTCTGCATTTATATTTCATCAAACAGTAAACCGAATACAGACTCCAATACAGACAACAGTTACTCTGATTTCTCATATTTCTCTTCATTCAATTCAAAAAAAAAGTTGCCTTCGCTTTCATAACTAAAAGAGAGTGCTGTTATACAACTATAGCACATATAGCACCTCTATATGGATATATTATTTAGTATGGCATATTATATATGTTAAAGCATGGTCATTTTTGAAAAATTCCATTGTGGAAAAAGTTCTAAGAGTTGCGCTACGAATTGATTTTGTTTATTATTGTTCGCTATATTTATGATCAATCAATTTAACTGAAGAGCGGTCTCTCTCTCAATCTCTCCCGTTTCTATTCCACAATCACCTCTCCCTCTTTCCTCAACATCTGCTATACCTTTTCGATACCATTATTCTGACCCCTTATCAGATAAAAGCGGCTCTAATGTAGTAAATGAACTGAAATTGTATTCAATTATTTTACGGTTTGAACTCAATTGTAATTAATGTATTTGCGATCATAAAACTTATTGAACTCAACTCAACACAACAGTCCCTTCGAAACCATAATTGCAAAAAGTTTTACTTTCGCTCAATTATCGATTAAATAGCAGTAGAGACGGGAATTACTAATAAATTTTTGCTCAAAAATATCGATAAATTCAAGAATTGAAATGAATTTCAACTTAAGTTTCAAACAGATGTCATAAACGGATCTATAATTCAAACTCAAGACTCTATTAAATGATAAGAATATTAATATTTGAATATATCTATAGATTTCCTGCTTTTGTTCCGATTTTGAACTCAAATGAAAAAATTGAATAAATATTTGAAATTATATTTTATTTGAATATTTTGTGGAAAAAATAGTTTCAGAATTCGTTTCAAATTTAATACAATTTTCAGACATTTATAACACAATTAAAGGAAGAAATTTTGATTCGTTTTATATATAAATAAATAAACTCTCATTTTGTCGATAGGTTTACAAATACTCAAAAATATATTGCAATTTGTTTTTAAATTCTTCGTAACAATAAATCCAAAGAACAAACGATTAATTCCTGTACTCAAGAAAAGAACAGATGATTAGGATTGCATCCGATTTTGTCCAAACTTTCGATAAAATCTTTTGTAAAACAAATAATAATTTATAAATATTTTATGCGTTTAAAGACTTAATAACGAAATACTAATAGATTTAATAAAAACCCAAAAAACTGGACATTATTTTCATTAGTGTCTGATTCAAGTGATGGGTATTTGTGAGAAACGTATCATAACTCAAATGAAAGATAAAATTTGTTGAGAAATACGGAAAGGAAATACAGTTTTAATAAGTTAATTGCATTTTAGATGCCTTTTGTGTTAAACTTATTCATTGAATGATTGATTTCAATCATTTTTGTGACAAATATTAAGTGTTTTTAAAACTATTTCGTTGTTCACTATAGGCCGCACTCAGGGGTCGGTTACGTCGGAGTGGACTCTGCTGTCCGTCCGCATAGTTTATTGAATTGTTAGCACTCGATGTTGTCATAGAGATTGAGTCAATTGTTGTGGAGAGACCAGACATAGGCCGAGAACTGTCCAACTCTTTTGGGGAATAGATCTTCGAAGAGAAGTCTTCAAAAGTTGTCTCTTCCTTACAGTTATTGACAATCGTTTCTATTGAACGCCAGCGCTCTTCAAAGAATGTCTTATAGTAAGGGATGTGCATTCTTTTGGCACGACTGGCATTGATGGCAGTGGCCCTCACGAGTGGAGCCAATATATCCTTGTGAACGACCGCACCATTAAATAGAGGACCAAAGAACGGAACCTCAGGTTTGCGCGATATTTGAATGTAAAAGAGGTTATGATAAGCGGCCAACGGATAGATCACAATAAGTGCGTCACAAAACTCTGTTGCGATTATTCCTCGTCTGTAATCCCTGTTATGTTCGGACCAAACGATATGTATTTCGTCGTTCCCTAAGTGTCTCATCCTTTTAGTCATCATCTGTTCGTCTTCAGGATTAGATATTCGGGTCGAGACATGATATATGACTTCCATCATAGAATTGGCGAAATACGGGGCCGAACGACCGGTACTTTTATTCTGCTGCAGACCTCCTTTGAACCCAAAATGATTCTCGAGATTCACTTCCCATCCGAGTCCGGCCACGAAGTCTTCAAAAGCTTTACTTCCACTAGAATTAGACAGAATAGAATCCTTATCCTCCTGTCCTTTGGCCACATAAATGACCGCAATCTTATGTGTCTCCCGACAGCTTTGTTTATCCAAATTACGGATCTGAAGAACAAAGTTTTGATTTTTGGCCATTAAGTCGATTCGGTTTCGTTTCTCCCAAAACAAAAACCCCATTTGATCGATGAGTTGTCTGCAGTGTTGGAACGCAGACTCAACCCTTGACATCGACGACGACAGGGGAGATGAATGCAAGTCTGTCTCTATCTTAGGCGACAACTTCTGGTGAGAGGTCTCTTCAATATATCTGTTCTCTTGGAAGTGTTGGTTCGACAGTAATGCCATCATATCGGAGGCCTCCGGAAGTAAGTTAAAAGAGTTTGCGTTATTGTCCCGAATATTAACACATTCGGGACTTGTGTTGGACAAGTGCTGAATCAGTCCTTCTAATTGATCGCTTTTAGTGGTCATTGTCTGAGGACTTTCTTCATATTCATAGAGATCTCTGTTTTGATGTCTTTTCTCTGATTCAAAACTCATTGAAATTGTTTTAAAAGAATTGAAATTATTTTTTATATTCGAATGAATTTGTTTTGAATCCCACGAAAACTTTCCCAAAAGGTTCCTAACAATTGTCCGAACGGGTGTTTTGCATAGAATAAGTGATGAGTCGTTCTCTTTACCTGTGCTCTCTTCAGGCAATTCAATGAATGATATAATACTTGAGTTATTAATGAGGAAAAAGAGAACATTCGGTGCGTTTAAGACTTCCGGGTCGAAGGTCTCACTACTGGAAAGCCTCAGATTGTCGTCGTTCTCATTAATAAGACAACTGAGTCGGGCGGCACCTAAGCCTTGTTGAGGAAAATGTCCCAAAAAGTTAATGAAATGACCGATAATTAAATTTGCGGCCAAACGGAGTGTATTCGCGTCGATGTCTTCCTTTTGATCGGAAGATGGGATTACATTCAACTGATCCTTACTCTCATCATTTGTGTTTGTGATCCGTTTTCTCGGAGTCGTGTTGGGACTGACCCCAGATTCCGGAGAAGCGTCTGAATTAATAGTATAATCGATTTCCTGTTCGGTAGGAGTGGAAGGCTTTGAGATTTTATTGCTTTTGTTTACATCAGAATTAGCTATCGTTGAGAAACAGCGCAACACTAAACCCATTAATGATTCGGAACTGTTTTCAGTGGTTGGCGTTCGTTCTAAGAATATTTTTGGGACAGCCATAAACCAATCGGCCAAACAAAACATTATCGTCAGTAGAATCTGTTGTTTAATGAAATAATGACTAAATATCTCTGAAAACGATTCGAATTTAAATACATTTTTATATTCTTTGAAGAGATTTGAGTTCTGAACCAAAGAGATGTGACTCATCAGAGTTGAAGACAAGCCTTCGATTATCTTTTTCGGTATCTCTGGATGATTGTCCAGAAGATAAGTCGAGTGATCTGTTTGAAGGCGTAACATATCACAGGCCACTCGGGATAAGACTCGGTTATTGAACTGAAGTATAACCAAAAATAGAAATTAGTTTTGAATTAAAGCAAAAGAAAGAACTCAATACAGGGAAAGACATAAACAGGGATTAAAACAAAACAAAACGAATGAAACGAACAAAAAAAACCAAAGAATAATACCTTCGAAGGGTTAGAGTTATCGTTATTAGTATTTAGTTTTGGAATTTTGAGAGAAACCTGATTTAAATCATTAAATAATAAGTGAAATGATGTCAAATCATGCTATAAGTCATGCTTATAGTCTATTCATATATAGAATTATAATAACAAGTGGACAGTAATACTCGAGTGCCGGCGATCAACACATTTGTGATGTCTCGCAGTCGCGGATGATTTGTGCGGTTTGAGAGCTCCTGATACAGAAATAGCCCTAAACTGCTCAGAGCTATGGAACGACCCAAACCTGTCTGTTCTTTCTTACTCGCATTCAATATTATGTCCAAAACATTGTCCTAAAAATAATTGAATTAATAACAGGTAATTGTATGACATCCCTTTCCATCCCTTTCCATACCTTTACATCTTTGTATGACATAAGTTGGAGATTAGGACTTCTCGGATGTAATACCGGAACGTCAGCGAAAACAGTGTTAAAACCAATGAGTGAACCCAAAAGATGAAGCGCTTCCACTCTCGGCAACTGTAAGTCATATCTTATGAGAAAATGTTTGAATTGAATCAAATATTTTTAATACTTTTGTTTCAGAAGAGGAGACAATAGAATTTGCGGCGTTTATAAAGTCAAAGAGAAGGCACGAAGAACCGGGTAATCCCATTGAGAAAAATTTTGGTCCACAGTATTTGACTAAAGTGCTGGTTATGTCCTATTCATAGATAAATAACAGTTAATCCAAAAGAAATAATTAACTAATATTTGATGAAATACCGGATCGTAAGCGACTAATCCCTGTCTTAGAGTTATGTAAAAGAGAGACAACATTTCCTTCGAGAGTTCGCTTTCGTGTCGCCTCACAATAGTAATGCATAACAACTTAAATGCCAACAGTTTTCCGGCTTTGAACTCATTGGACAGTTGTGTGGCTTTGAACAGCCATGAAGTGAAGTAATGGAGGGGAGGCTCTAATGAGCGATCAGTCAGAACATGACCGTCGATAGAAACCCCTAAATTCTCTTTGATTTTAATGAGATCTTCAATTATTTTGACCAAACACTCCATAGCCTGTGCGTGAATGTTAGGGTTCGACAGTTTATTGATGTCCCCCAAAATGCCTAACATTCTTCGCCATAATATAAACGCACTTTCGGCAGACCATCCCCTGTATGTACCCCCGATTAGTACTGTTTTTGCGGAGTCAGTACCACTCATATGACTGGTCGGACCTGACTCTAAATTCATTGGAGAGTCCTTCAGACTATTGTTTTCTAAAACATTCGAATGTGTGGGCGAAGGGCTCCGACTCACAGAAGACTCCGACCAAAGAGGAGACTCATTACGGTTATCGAAATACTCGAGAGAACGGCATTTGTTGTGCAAATCAAATCTGTTCTCAGATTTAGAACCGTTTGAATCAATTCTTTGATATTGTTTTCGATTTTGATATTTAAATGCCTTTTCTTCAAACAAATGGCTATCACTTCGACTTCGGGCCACAGTTTTGATTTGAGGCGAAACTGCTTTGCTATCCATTGCTGGGGAATCACCACTACTCGAACGAACTCTTTTTGTAGGTTTAGTGTCCGCGTTATCTGTAGTGGTCTTTCCCTCAGAGCCGTTGCGATTGGAATCGCTTTTGATTTCATGACTCATAACTCTTCCCCGAAATCTTCGTTTGTTTTTATCGGACTGTCTTTCGAGCGGCAAATCGTGTAAATTAATGTTATATACGTATCGAGACATCACTCGAGTCAATGTATCCATTGTTTTGCTCCACTCTTTGATGAGTTCCTCCCAATTGGTCAGCGATGAGACCAAATCGTTGAATTTTTCCCACAAAGAATTGGAGATAAAAACGTTAAGATTTGCTTTAATCCACGTAACGATTAATGTCTGCCCAAAAGAGATTAAATGGTTATTCAATGCTTCGGCCAATCAATCAATAATTCTTTAGTAACCAATTGGGCTAACATTGGATTAATTTTTGGTGATTTCACACAAACATTGAAAATAATTCATAAGTTTTCAACGCTTTTAATGAATAGTATTTTCACCAAACAATCGGATCAATGATATTAACTCTGGGAATACCTGAAAGAAGGCGGGGGCCAGACGTCCACCTAATGTGTCATCCTTTCTGATGGGAACGTTTGGCGTCAAAACCAAAGAAGTGATTTGAAGCAATACTTCAATCAATTGTTCCCTAAATTGATTCAATCGAATCAAATAATTAGAATATAGTGCTGAAGAGGAATGTTATGACATATTTGGACATACCATGCTAGTTTATCCATTTCAATCTTCATAACCATATATCGATAGATATTAAGTACGCGTTTGCAGAGGTCTACCTGTTCTTCAAGCATCAGAGGCTTATCATTTGATACTTCCAGAAGAAATACATTGGAAGCTATGGATGTGAAGACTCTCAATAGACAAGACATGCCGGCCCTCACGTCTTCAGAGTTAGGTTTAGTGGGAAGGGGCTCTTCAACGAAGATTGGCATATGAGTGGCCGTTCCATAGATCCAATGTCTATAAACAGTAATGACTTTGCGGACAGTCATGGCGTGTGAAAACGGCAGAAGAAAGGCTTCTCTGAACAGAGAGTGGATTAGATTGACGTTAACCCGACTCGAACTGAAGACACAAATTATTATATTGTATTCAATAGCTGTGGGTTCGCGCCATTCGATCTGACTCTCGTGGGCTGTCATCACGTTTTGATGGGAATGGAATAGTTTGTGGAAGTGGTGCTGTTCTTCAATACTTTCGTTGCGATCCATCGATTCGTTTGCGTCTGATTTTAAGTACTTTGAGAGCCATCGCAACACAACTGACTGCGAGTGCAAAAGTGTGTCCCGATTTGGGAACCGAATGCTGTCGTAGTAGTGGTTGTCGTCAATACATTTTCGTAATACTGGTAGTTCTGGTGACGGACTATATAACGACACTTCAGATAATTTTGGGAATATATGTAATAAATATATTTTGCGGAACTGTTTCCACAAGAACTCAAAAGAACGCAATTGTTTCGACTCTTTGTGTTCCTTCCAATAGATTTTCGAGGATTGGGTTATCATATAATCCATAAGATATTGCAGATAATAACAGGTTATGTCTCGAGGCAGTGGCTCCGGATGGAAGGCCGGCACAAATGGCTCGATTGGACTCGGCTGCACCGATGAGGAACTGATAGTCATTAAATTAGGCACTTCTGCGGTAAGGATGGGATGTGTTGTGATTGGATTGCCGTTCGAATCGTGCGACAGATTCGGGTAATCATGACTTGAATGTGGTGAATGTGTTGTTAGGAAAGGGTTAGGAATACCGGGAATCACTCCCGGAATTAATGTCGCGTAGATGTGCTCTATTTCTGGTATATTTGTCATCTCTTCGCCTAATATCTGATACCAAATCAAGAAGAGTCGCAATCCATCCGTTCTTATCTGAAGAGCAATTATTTGGATTAATTGATTGTCAAATAGTTGTTGTGGTTGTGGTTAGACTTACTTTCGTGACATTCATGTGATGAAGAAATTTGCGAAATATAAGTAAAAGACTCTGAGTTTGCCATTTCTTTTGCAACAGTTCCGGCAAAAACGTCAATATTTTCTGAAAATCAAATCATTATTTCAATTAATCTCTAATTAAAACTTTGTCTCATGTTTGAGGAATACCTCGAATATGAAGAGAACAGAATCCAACTCTTCTTTATTGGGCTTATGATCTGTTAAATAAACCATTCATTTGTATTAAATGACAATCAAATTAAGCGATTGTTTACTCACTTCTTTGTTTGTAAACTGTTTCCAAAGTGAGAAATGAGTCGAAGAATATGTGATAAATGTGTGTAAAGTGATTCTCAAACAAATCCTTAGATTCCTTCAAATCGATGGCATCTAATAATCAATTGAAATAACCATTAATTAAATGATTTGTTTGATTGTAATCCAATGCAGACCTAAAACAAGTCTCAGATGTCTTAACCGATTGAATGAATCTCTTTTGATGTCAAGAAATTTATGAAGCGATTTCTTGAAATCTATGGCAGGCTTTTTGCCAAACATTTTATATCAGATAATACTTTGATTAACTTATATTAAAATTTAATAAACAAGAAGTGATTTAAACATTAATTCAATTAAATAAACAAATAATTAAATTTAAAAACAAATGACACCCACTTTCAGGCAAAACGTAAACAACGATTGCATTGAATGAGTCTCTCAATGAGTGCACAACACATCGGAAGCGATCCTATTCTCTATTCTCTATACCCATATGTCAGACTCGCTGTGACGTAACCAAAGGTAAGGCAATGCATCTGAAGAATGAGTTTGGTCTTTAAGTTCACCTCAAAAACTTGATTTACCTGTAATTTAATCTAAAAATCGCTTTTATGTGATATATTTTAGAGATTTTCTTACTTCATATGATCTAAAATGAAGTGCATATAAAATGACCAAATTTTGTTAATATGGATATTGCAAAAAGTGTTAATAGTGTCAAGCACATTAGAGCACATTACAGCACACTACAGCACATCATAGCATAGCACAGCACATCACTATTTTATTTATTCATTTAGATTCATCTGAAACACTTTATTCTGATGATTAATATTCTGATTTCTGACAGAATATAATTTAAAATCGCTTATATTACTGTTTTCAATAGATTTGTTTGGAAAATACCATTTGTTTTACCAGTTTTTAATGAACTTTGATCATGTACAATTGTACAATTAAATTAGTATTTTCAAGTGTTTTTAATTTTATTTTTAAATTATAAAAATTCGATTAAAAGTTGAATTCAATAAAAGATTCAAAATATTTGTAATAATTGAAAATTGTTTTTATGTGTTATATAAAAATGTCATTTTAAGGATAGAGAGACAAATGAGAATAAAAGTATAGTATAATAGAATAGATAATAAAATATACAGTTTATCTAAATAATTATGTAAATGAACTAAAATAGAAGAGTTGTGTTAATCATCAATTTTTGCGGGAAATTCCACACAAAAGTGGGGTCTTTTCCTCGAGTCTTCTAATCGTAGTCTTACAGTAACGGGAATGGACGGGTAGATTGAGCTAATAGGCATCGACAGCACGAATACATTTTCAGTATTGTTCTGAATCGGACAAACAATTCCGTGGGCACAGGCGTTGTCCGGGCTGACCCTCCAGGGCACTGACACACCTAATACTTTACCATAGATTTTCACTTTGAGTTCATTTACAGAGTCATCTGAAATCAGATTTCAATAATTGGTTTACTTTTATATCAATTAAAACATTTATATTTCAAATGAAAGTTAACTAAAACTTTGGGAAAGAAATTCAAATAAATGAGAATTTGAGAGAAATTCGTTGTTTTACTTCATTTACATCAACTCTGGTATCAAAATCATGAGTTAGGAAATGGTTTTCAAGGATAAGATACGAATTTTTTATTTGAAAAAACTTACGCGATGTGAAGCTTGTTGTTATGGTCACATTATTCCCTTTCTTAAAACTACACCTGTTGTCTTGACCAGGATCACAATTTGATACATTCACCCAATTGATGCTACCTTTCAATTGTGTTACTTCTGTAAAAACATTTCACATTAAAATTATTTAAATTGATTTATGATAGATATATCTTATTGATCAAAGATAAATGATGAAAGGGGTAACAATTACCGCAGTTATCGAAAGTGAAACCTGCATTACATTTGCTAATTATCACAAAACAAATTACAGAAATCAAAACATTTGTTACAAAAATTGTCTTCATTTCAATTGACTCAAAGTATTGAAAAAGGTTTCAGATATTCTTATTAATCAAATCAAATGATATATAAAACTTTCTATTAAACACTTATTGGGAGTCTTTAGAAATATTATGCGACTTTTCTGTCAAAAGCACTCTATTTATAGATTATGATTGAGTCGAGTGACGTATCCTTTCCTTCGTTATAAAACTGAATGACCTGTTCTGTGCCGGAGACAAACTTTACTTTTATTTAATGTCCAATAAAACATCATTTTTCTATTGACTTTTCATCGTTTGATCAAATAGTAATTATTTATAGTAATTTTGAAGGCTATATTCAAATAATTCTATGTTTTGTGAAACAAAAATTAAATTATAAAATTTTTTAAGTTTTAAGCCGGATCCCACTTGACCCAATCCCTATTAGACGAAAAATAGATTGCCGAATCCCTTATGACCGAATCCCATTTAACCGAAAAGGAAAGCGTATAGTTATGAAGAGAAAACACTATTGGAAACAAACCAAATCTAACCTAACCTAAAAACCTAGCCTAAATTAACCCAACGTATCCTATCCTTTCCTAACCTAATCGATCCTAACCAATCCTAACCTATCTTAACCGAACCAAACCTAAATTATCTGATGATGTTAGGTTCAACATTTACGAGAAAAATAAATTTTTCGGTTAAATGGGACTCAAATATTTTGGTTCGGATTAAAAGTGGGATTAAAAGCTTCGGCTAACTGAGATATACAAAATTTTCGGCCAAGTGGTACACATTTTTTCGGCTAAGCGGGATTCGGCCAAGTGGGGTGATACCGATAAGAACTACCAACTTTTTAGACTCACTTTAGTAGAATGTAGAAGCAGTGTAAAATATTAATAATATATGTTAAGGCTATCCTACCATTCATTTTATCAGGAAAGTCCATTTGATTATAATTATGGTCGTGTCTTAAAACTGATAATCTCTCTCTCTTTTATAAACAAAAGCCATTCCTTTCAATAATACAAATGTAATCCAATGACGAACTATTCATTTGAAATACTTTGAGAATATAGTCTGACCCGCTTTAGACTAGATAGACATTAATAGAATATCGGTTTCATCTAGAAAATTTTGGAGCATTTAATGTTAAAACAACCACTAATAGCTAAATCACAAAAAACTTAAACCCGGATATAACCAGAATTGATAACTTGATAATGAACTTGATAAAAATAATTATCGTTCATTGAAAACAGTTAACTCAACTTTTCAATTATTTGAAACTTCCATATGATGAGAAAATGAAAGATTGGCACATCCCTTCCGTATGGTTGTTCAACCAACTTATCAATCATTTTATTGCCTAAAACACATATAATCTTGTTTTGTTATGTTTTTATAAACAATTATTGCAATCAATTTAATTCTTTATATAATTTATAAACAATTTTATTATATTTTATTTCATTGATTATAATATCGAAGAATTTTATTATAAAATTATTTCAAAATAGTTTATAAATGAGTGAAAATTCTTCCAATAGTTATCTATCAAATCTAAGATTCAAATAAATGCCAGAATATTCAGTGAATCAAAATAAACAATAATATATTTATTGTATTTGAGCGGGAAATTGTTGGCAAAGAATCTTATTGCTATTAGAGTCGAGAAGTGCCACTCGAACTTCTACGTGAATTCTGGGATATTGGCTGAGAATTGGCATGCTTATTTTAAGAGTATTTGCACTTCCTTTAGCTATCGGACAGTTGATATTCCAATGACCACAAGCATCACTGAATAATAATATAAATTTTATTACTTTATTATTAGATTAAAAATTTTATTAATTTAATAAATGATTATTTATTATGAAAGTATGATGGTAACAAACTTAAAAATTTTCAAACCTGGGTTGCAAATTGAAGGGAATAGGAACGCCACCGATCTATTTAGGGTTAAAAATAGTAAACATTTATTTTAATCGAAGTATTCTTATCTTCAATGCTGTGATAATTATAAACTCTTTTGTCCTTACTTTCAGCTCTATTTTTTCAGTTCTTTCAAAACAATATTTGTTTTTAACACAAAACTTGATGAAAGTTGATAGAATCAAATCTAGAATATTCTTTCATAATATAGATTGTTATCAAATTCTGTGAACAAGAGATAGCTTGTTCTAAAGCCCGGTTAATTTAAATGACTTATCATTTAGATACAGTTTGACCTCTGTCATAGTCTGTTATAGTTATGTATATCTGAGCGACAAATCTGTGATCAAAATATATATCCTTCTCCTCGAACTAGATTTGGCTGAACGTCATATAATGTACTCACAATTCCCCAGACTTTGACAGTCGCTGTGTTTGTGTTGACTTCTGAAATGTTTTTCAATGAAAGGCATTATATTGTAATTGAATTTGAAACGAAACTCGATGTAAGACCTGATTGAAAGTTGACATCAATTGAGACATTGGTTCCAGTTTTGAAACTGCAAGCCGTAGAAGAGGGATCACATCCCGAAACTGTAATGGATGTCACACTGCCTGTAGTCCCACCGCAGTCCTGGAAGTCTATACAATAGATAGAATTCACAAGAATTACAAAAACGAAAAAATTTGTAAATTTATTCATTTTTATAATAAATATGTTTTAAACGAAAAAAAATCGTCGAAACCTATTAATGATAATTATATTTATGAATCACTTCATGACAACCACTAATAGCCAATCAAATCAATCATTCACTTAAATCATGTGAGACTCAGATAAGATTTCATTCCTCTCTTTGTGATTTCGCACTTTCCTTAAGTAAGAAGTGTTTGTGTCGACAAAATAACCATTAAATTCTTATATTGTCATATTGTGTGGTCACTACTGATAAAAATACTTTTAATCGTTGGCAAACAAAGGGAAATGCTAGAGTCAAATTTGACAGGAAATTTATGCAAAACTTGTGATATGACTGCATATATGCACGATCACACAATTACTTAATTATTTAACCACTCAATTGTTCAATGAAATGGTACTCAATCTCATAACTATTCAGTCCTTTCTTCAGACTCTATGACAAAAAAAATCATAGAAATAAACGATTCATTTTGTGATAAAAACTAAACAGGAAGCTTTAAATTCCCATAATTTTCACCTTTCAATTGCAAAAACCACAACTATTCCAGTTTTATCGATTATTGGAAAATTAATGATAATAAAAATTGATTTATAAATTGATCGGAAAAAATCTATCGCAGAGCTTTGTAAACTATAATTTCATAATTATATTTTGTTTAATTATTTTAAAAGATTAAAAATAATTTAAAATTCAAAACTCTTAATCGATTTAAACTCATACCAAATCGTTTTAAAGCTTTGAATGGTTTTGTTTGAAAATCCAAAATAATCATGGTTAAAATATATTTATTGATAAAGAATCTTAATTTAAGACTCTTATTCACTATTTTATGTTTTCAATACTCAAGATCACTATTTTTCAAAATCAATTTATTTAAAAATATTTTAATTATAAAACATTCCTATATTTGAGACAAAATTATATTAAAATATATTACAAATAATTGTCAATTGAATTGAAAGACGATTCAAATTAATGATAATTTACAGCAAATGAGGATAAATATAAAGTTAATTATTAATTAACGATGAGTTGAAAAAATATTTTTATTTCTCATAGAATTGGTTTAAAATTCACTTTTGTTTTATCAAAATATAGTTTTCACTGAAGAGGTATTCGTTGAAGAAATGAAGATATTCTCCAAAAGAGAGATTCGGTTCAAACAGAAGTCACTTGAAGTTTAGAGTTTGAGTTAAAGTCAAAAAACGATTTTCTCCTTTCTTTCAAATCCTGTTTAACAGTCAAAAAGTTTTCACTCGGAGATGGATCCGCTTCTGATGGATCAACAGAAACAACACAGTTATCACTTTTATTATAATTTGTTTGATCACTGAATTGGTCAGAATCTGTTTCTTCATTGTGAGACAAACGGTGTTCAATGATATCTGGGAGACTACTCGCCCTCCTAGGAGTGGTATTGATTCCTAAAAAGGATTCTGTTGTATCGAAACGGGTTCTCTTCTAGAAAAAGGTTAAATTGTTACCAAGAATAGTATGAAGATTGCTATTAAGATTAGGTTTATGAGTGCACTTACCTTTGGATTACGCGATGAGTGTTTAAAATATGGAAATATATTGAGAATATGGAAGAAATGCGGTTCAGATGGCTTTGAATTATCAAAAGAGTCGTTGAATGACTGCTGCTGTGAATATGTAGGGGACGGAGATAGGGATGGATTCGTTTCCACTGTATTTAAAGATACATTGCTTTTGATTAACTTTCCGTTGTGTGTCAGCAACGCTATGGGCACAGACTGCTGCCGATTGAATTTATTTCTTCTAATTCTATTTAAATTACTTAATCTGTGCGAAAAGGGAGGACCAGATATCCTCCTTATTGATAGAACAACATTAGACAAGTGACGACTCCTCAGGCCTTGACTTATAAAGTTCAATATCATCGAAAGGTAGGCCAAACCAAAAACAATCCAAAGAACGACAATTAATTTATAGATCCAAATGTAGTTCTTCTCGAAACTTCCGGCCACGTAATCACCGAAACCTATTGTCGATAGAGTGACGAAACAGTAGTAAAAGCCTTCGAGGAAAGTCCACTTCTCAATAAACATAAACACGACCGCAGGTAACACAAGAAATACCAGAAACCAGGGAACGAAAAATATCAAACCCTTCTTTAACATCATCATTCTCACAGAAAATTGTCTCTGATATCGAGATTTTGCTTTTGATACCTACCAATACAAGTATGGATCAGATTATAGTGATTTCAAACTAAATAAATCACAAATTCTTACGTTATTTGAAAAACATTCACTAAATTTATGACCGATTCCTCCGATTAGAAGACCAGTCATTGGAATACCAAATAATGCATATATTATACAAAATATTTTCCCTAAAATATACGATTAATAGATATATTAATTGAAACCTATTGCATGGTCAGTGAAATACCAAGAACAGTATAGGGAGTCAAATGGCCGTATCCTATAGTTGTGGTCACTGTTATGGCGAAGAAGAATGAGTTGAAAAAACTCCAATTAATGAATTCTGTTTGATTGCCAAAGCGGTCGACAAGATTCATATCCTGTGCCACTAATAATTTCTGAATCATAAACGTGATGTGCTCTTGAGTTATGTTCGGGTGATTTATCATTTTTAATTTCTCTGTTGATTTAAACGGAAAATCATTTTTACTGAATTAAATAATTTGATAAATGCTTTCCTCGAAACTCAGTCAGTAGTTCCTCGATTTCCTGTCGTTTCTGGTTCTCAAGGGGTGCCTCCAAATACATGAATACCGTTCCGCCAAATATCACATAAAATATGAAGAATATAAGAAGTGAAGCGATTTGCCTCAAATCCATAGAAATTGCCTAAAATAGATTGACATAGGATGACATGGATTAATTAAATGTATTAATCGCTCTAAAATCTATTTCAGAACGTTATGAAATTGATCTTGGTACGAAAATAAATTGATCATTTTTCATTAAATTCAAGGCACTCGCTTTGTTTTATTACTATTTTAATCCCATTGTGAAACTATTCAATCAAAATCACACAATTGTTGGAAGTGTTTCAAACTGTAAGAATTCGTGTGTTTTCAGGATCACAGCTCTTGACTTCAAATTGTCTCCGATTATCCCAAACTAACTTTTATTAATTCATTTCTTTGAAATAAATCTTAAAACTCAAGTTTTATGTTAACAAAAGCGGCAATACTTGTGTTTTAGTCTGAATTGCATTAAAATTACATCATTTCAACAAAAATAGTCCAAAATTATGGCTAAAACTATAAATACTTTTGAGAGATATATCATTGAAAGCAATAAATTTGTTGTTTTGACGAAACACTTATAATCTCATAATTTACCGATTGATTGACACAAAAATTGATAGTTTAATAAAGAGATTTCAAATTCTTTGGGATTTGCGAGAATTGAATTGACCTGACTTATCATAACATTGACTAATATTAAATTCAAAACTTTTGAATAAAAAAGCATAATAAACAAAATATAATAATAGTAAACAAGGTTATTAGCAAACTATAATTAGTCTACAAAGTAAACACGTGAAACACAATGAAATGTCTTGGTCTTAAAGTTGAAGATAAGCTTGGTCATCACCATAATTTATTAATTTTTACATTAAATAACAGGATTTTCACTCATAAATAAAAGTGAAAATCTATACATTGATGAAAGAGTTTTGTATTTAAGCCAATAATTAGAGTATTGAAAACAACTGAAATAAAATTAAACAAAAAGTTTGGTTAATAGACTTTCGATGCAAAACTTAGTCTCCTTTTTTGCACAGAATAACTTTTTGCGCTAAAGATGGTTAGAAGCTGTGCTTTCATCATATGATTCAATTATTGTGTTCAAATGAGCCGAAACTGAGACAAGAATTTGCTCTAATATTTGTATTCAAAAATATAGTCAGACTTTAATTATTCATTTTTTCTTATTTATAGAAAAAGATATTTTGTTTTTATTCTGTGCTTAAGCCGATGTCAGGGCAATCGCCTCATTACTCAATAGTTAACATTCAAATCATAATTAGAATTCAATTAATTTAAAGAAAATCAGTCAAAACATCAATAAAAGGGTCTATTACTAAACCTAACCAATATAAAAGTGATCTATCTCATTTATCTCATTTATATCATTTAACACTTTCTATTGGCTCTAAACCAAAACAACGATCTTTTTAAGTGATGACAATAATCTTGATATAATCCAGGGTTAAATATAAATGTTAAAAGTCAACTGAAATTGATCTATTTATTGTTTTTCAAAGGGATTTAAGAGTTTATCATCATCTAGGTGATCATAACAATGACAATACACAAAAGTAGTGTTTATTTGAAATTAAAAAATTATAAATAATTAAATATGATTTACAAATATGTATGACTAAAACAATCCATTCAATTCTTACTATTTAAGATTTCTACACATTAAAAATACTTATTTGAAATGAGCATGATAAGCTTTTAATAAAATTATTCAGAATAAAAGCAATGCGTATCAAAGAAATGATTAAATATCATCCAAAAAAAGTTTTTGAATTAAAGACTCAAAATGTTTGATAAAAATAAGTTATTAGACTCACCTTAGGAATCATTTTTGCACAGAATTTCACTGCAAACACATTTGGATGAAACAAAACTTCAAACAAAATCCTAATAAAGTCTCAAAATATCTCGATTTCGCCGATAATTACATAATTTTAAAGTTTTTAATAATAAAACATTTGTTTGAATACATGGAGAGTATATTCATAGAGTGTATAACACATTGAAAACAAATAACAACTGAATAAAACTGAATAAAAAGTTTTTGCGAATAATGTTTGGAGTTTTGAAAGCAACTAATGTCACAGCTCTGCAGTGATTTTTTCCTGCAAAGTATTTTTAGACACTTTCTGTCCCAGAAGATCCTGCGGATTGGCTTCTGTCCAGAACAGCGCTCAACCACACTATCACTTTCTTCAGCAGGTCTTACTCTGACAAATAGTGGTTACCATATAGTCTACAAATCAAAGTGCTATTCGAGCCAACACTCTGTTGGGACTCCACTAACGACAAAGACTTGACTTTTTTAGAGTCAACTCTTTTCACACAAAAAAAGCAATTATTAATTATTTTTAATTTTTCAGACAAAATATGATTGCAATCGACATATGATTTATGATAAAGATATCGATCACAGGCTTTAAAACTAATTAAAATCCTGAAATCTATTGCCAAGATTAAAATTCCAGAGTTTAAGCCAGTAACTATTTATTTAAAAGTTCAAATCTGGTTATGTGTGAAGTCATTGAAATTTGATGCAAAAATGTATTTCAATCGACACAGACTTCAGATACCATCAGATTATTGATTATCTAAAAACTGAAATTATCGATAGTTTTGAAACTGAAATTTTGGCTCAAAATTGCCATTTATTTTGTGATCACAGGATATCCCAAACTATGCGTCACTATATCAAAAAAAGGCACATGATCATTCATCATTCATCATTCTTTTATGTGCAATAATTATCTGAAATCTATTCCTCTGTTTAAATACAATTCACATATTATTTTTGCAATCAATTAAAAAATCAACCAAAATATGAGATGAAATAATAGAGGGTTAGACACAGCCAGACATCACTTCAAATCAGACCATAAAAAGTGGAGAATAAGATTTCAAATATCATTTTCATCAACAGAAACATCTGATTGTAATTCAATCCAATTTTGAACGCAATCCTATGTAATCGATATCCAAACCAACGGCAATGATTTTACATTAGATATTTTGTTACTTAATCTTGGTGTAATCTTAAAGTTAAGCTTAAAAACAATTCCGAATAAATGACCATGTACTTTAACCCAGTAAATCACACTGTTTATATTGATTTAAAAACGTGAATAAAACGTTTAACATGCTTATCATGTTTAGTATAGTCAGTGTTTTCAATTTGTCGAAAATAGTTCATATTCTTAAGGAATTTGAAATTAATTTTCTTTTTAAGTCATTTTTATGTTTTATATTTGAGACTCAAATGGAATTCAGTAATAAAAATACTTTACTTTTGGGGAACCATTTGTTTGATTGTCTGACATTCAAATGCTTGATAAATAGTTTGAATATTTTAAAACCGGAGTTTGATTTCATTAACCATTAGAAAGAAAGTGTCTGAGAATTAATTTCAAAAGTAACTAGGCTTGATTAAATCTGAAGGATAAGTAGGTAATAAAATTAATCTGCAATAAGATCTTGCAATTTAAGAGTTTACTTAATTTTTTCGATTCATTATTCCTTTGATTAATGAAATGAAAAGTATTTTTGTGTTTTTAATAACTCGACTAAAGTTTTGATTACATTTCAAACTTAAAGTGCATTTAACACTCATTTTTCAATTTTGCAAAAAAAGTTAAGTCTTTTGCATCATTTGTGAGGAAAGTATGGCTTTTGTATGGTTTCCAAAAATTAACATATTATAAGAAATGTCAATTAAATCTGACGAACAAAGTGACAAAACGCTTGTTATTTGCTTACGAACTGAAATCCTTCAAAAATTTATGACAGAATACGTTATGAAAACTTTATTTACACGAAAAAACCAAATAAATAATCAAATGATTGATTGAATAGATTTTTATTTATCAAAAATAGAAGATTTGATTACAAAACAAATATTGGGATCAAGTTTTAGAAATATTTGTTTAAAGTGTTAAAGACTTTCAAAGTATTCGAAGATTGAGTTCAAACGGATTCACTAAAAATATAGAATTCCTGGAGAATTGTTATAAGACTGGTATGAGTCACGTAGGAGCACACCATAATTCTGTGCTCTATTCCAGTGTTTTTCACTATTATTAGAATATTTATTGAGTGAACAGAATTACAAAACTCGTGTTTAAGGGATTTATTGCATAATATTATACTATTTTAGAAGAATTCTAATCCATTCCTCTTCAAAGCCAAACCAAAAGTTTTAAATCAGGGTTATAGTCGTGTATCTAATACTATACGCTCATCATCTGGATCAGATACCCCATTTCTCTATTGTTAAATCAACTTATTAAGTAGAAACACCAGGAGAAAACTCAAAACCATCACTGATATCAGAGTAGGTCTCAAAAATCAAGAATTTAGGACAACTCTTCTGGAGAGCCAATAGATGCAATATATGAAAATTATAAATAAAATTGACGAATTACATTGAGCATTTTCTTTAATTCAATCTTAAACTGTGAATTGAATCAAATAATTGGTATAAACAAATAAATTGAGAATAAAAACAAATTTAATCTTCAATTTGAAAGTTTGAGAGAAATAGTCGTAATGTTTGTGAGTTTGTCTCAAATCACGTGTTCGACCGGTTTTGCGATCGCTTAACGATTGGCGGTCAATGAGTACCACAAATCAAAATAAAAGACAAAAATGAAGACAATTTACTCATTTATATTGTGTTTAATCATATTATCGTTGAATATATTTATAAATTGCGTTAAACTAAATGAGAGGAGGATTTTATTGCCGTTTAATAATGGAGTTAACACTAACTTCACATTAGAGGCAACGAATGACAATTGCTATCAATGGTAACCACAATCCATTCATTTATGGTTTAATTCAATAGTCTTTTATTAAGGTCTTCATCGCGAGTAGATGTGGCCAGTGTTGAGCCGCTGGATGAGGGCAAGAGCTGTTCCCGTAAAGCTTTAGTGACAGTGGTCTCAACTAATCCAAAAAGACAGTCGACGGTAGTGGCGGCCACTAATACAGGTCAGACTCTTCTCACTTATGTTTCTCATTGTTTTCTGATGAATATATTGAATGAATAGCTTCTGGTTCTGTCATTCGATGTGATGTTGAAGTGGATGTCATCGATTCAATTGAGATAATAACCACATCTCATGAAATAGTTTTAGAAGATTTGCCCGAAATATTGGAAGTGAAGGCAAAGAATGACAAAAGTATTGATTTATTTATTTTTCTATTCAAATAAATGACAATAATTTTGGTTAACAGACGACACCTTCACCTCAATCGGTGGCATTCAATTTGAATGGACTCTGAGTCCCGTCGATGTCCTCAGGTTTGAATCAAATGCTAATCAAAAGACATTTTAATTTCATTTAATCTGAACGGCAGATACCGGACGTGGTCTTCATCGTCATACGTCGCCCCATCGTATGTGAATTTCTGGGAAGCGCGTGAAGCTAAGGGACCGGCTATTCTGGTTGAAGGCATAAGAACGGGTTCGGCTAAAGTTGTGGCCCGTATTGTCGGCGATGAATATAAGAACGTAAAACCGGCGGTAATTGAACTTCACGTCATCGCAAATCTGGGTCTCATTCCTCCAAATGTCGTGTATTTGATGAAAGGATCCAAAATCCAATTCAAAGCAGAAATGGCTAAACAGGGCCCTCGAGTGGCTCTCCCTCTGCCGTCCCCTCAATACTATTTAAAGGTTTTGGATGAGACTATCGCTGACTTGAATGAAGAGAACAGTCAAGTGGAAGCTCTAAAAGATGGTCAAACGAGTCTACTATTATTAGATAGAAATGTAGCCTCAGGTCAGACGTCAAGACACCCGACAACAGACATCCATGTGATGCGTCCGAGTTATATATCTATACACGTGACTCCGGGCGAGAACTTTGCGTTATGTGAGTTCACTAATTATTTGGTGTCGTTCACTATTCACGACGATTGGCACCACCGCCTCTATCCCGCGGAGAACCTGATTCTTAAGGTGACGTTTCCCTCACGTTATTTCGATGTCAACGAGTCTTCAATTAATGGCACTTTTCATGTGATCCGAACTATAAATTCCGGGAATTCCAAGGTTTGACTCAGAGTTGAAAAGGTTTTATTTTTAATCTATTTTGTTGTCATCAGATCACAGCCCAGCTATTAGGCGCTGGAACTGCTCGACTGCCAACTCCTTTAGAATTATCACAAGAAGTGACAGTTTATCGAAGTCTTGTATTGACTCCATATTTGATTTTATTGCCATCGATTCCATCAGTTAAGCCCTCCTACACTGTGAGAGTGACTGCCAGTGGAGCTACCGGTCAGTACAGGTGGGGAACAAACAACAGTCAGATCGCGACAGTCACTTATAAACAAGAAATGTCATCGGCTGTGACAGTAGTGACCAAAGGAGAGGGCGAGGCTCTCATCAACTGTCAAGACGTTCACAACTCTGTGTTTTCATCAAATATGCGAATTTCTATTCAACCTTTGGTTGACATACAAATACTTCCCGCAGTTCTTGAGACACACGTCGGCGGAAGTGTTATTCTTCCGATTGCTGTCTATGGATATGAAAGCGATTCCTCTAAAACTAAACGTCTTTTCGACGACTGTTCACAGATTCCATTCGACGTCGAAATCATTGAAAAAGTATTTGTCTTTTCCTTTGAAACCAATTAATGAACTCTTCTTTTGCTTAGACTCGCGTTAAATACGATTCGAAGAACATAATGCCCGGAATGGGAACCAAATCGTGTCGTAGTCTTTCATTTGAATGCATTTCCACCGGAAATACAAGAGTTTGGATCAGATATAAAGAAAATGGAAAGGAGTTACTGACCACCAGTGCTCTGATTGGGTGTCACCTACCACTTAGACCCGTTCATCCTGAAGAATGGGCTGTTCTCCCTTTGGGTGGTATTATTGATGTGGCTTTCGAAGGAGGACCGCGAGCATGGAGTTTGCATCCGGAGGGACATTACGCCAAACGTTAGTATTTTATTGTTTCAGACTTTGAGCTCTCTATTAATCGATTAACTATTTTCAGTGACTTCTGACGATTCAATTGTTTCTTCGGTTGAGGTTAAGGACAGATATCGATATAATAAAGATCTTAACGTCTTTCGCATTAAATGTCTTGAATATGGAGAGACTCCTCTTGAGTTAGACGTCGGCAATTTGGCGTCGCCTACACTACCGAACCCCGCAACTGCCAAAACAAAAGTTCAGATTATATGCGGTCGTCCCTCTTCTCTGGTGATAAAACCTAAATTAGAGTCTTCTTGTCCTTTGTCTGCCCCTCAAGAATCAGTATTTCCGATCCAAAGGAATAAAGACGCGGAGATTGAAGTTGTTGTTAACGATGAAAAGGGAAGACCTTTTTATAATATAACGACTCTTAATATAATTTGGAAAATGGAAGGATTGGCTACTTTTGAGACTAATAATGGAGTTAAGGAAATAGTTAACGGAGCGAAGGGTTATTTCGCGATCACCCGAAACATTCAAATTTTGCGGGAAATCCGTTCGAATTCGGTTAAAATCAGTGCAGAAATCACGGGATATAAAAAGGAATTCAAAAACCAATTCAAAATCAAGAGTGAAATAGATTTGGTTTCTGTGGATAAGGCAAAGACTGACTCAGATAACATCGCTATCTTCAATCATCCAGAGGAGAAGGTATGTCTTAAGTCATTGTTTTATCAAATCTTTTATTAATTTAATTATTTTGTAATTTTATTGACTATTATTAGGAAGAGTTATGAAGCCATCAATGACTTCATTCTTTCCCTTATATTTTGCTTAACTCTTAACTCTTTGGGAAATTTTGGGTCAAATTTTTCTTTAATACTGAGGTTAAGGCATTAATTTGAAGGATAAGGGATAACACATATTTTCTAACCTTTGAAACACTTTCTAATCAATAACTTGTCGTCGAATGTATTCTTTGTTTGGCATCAGATTTAAGTCAGTTTTAGTCAGAATTATGATTAAGTCATAAGAATTAGTGAAGTATTTAACGAATTATAGTTTTAATGACTAATTTCTCATCACTTTGTTTGTAGTCTGTGGTAAACATACAAAGAGGTTCCGGATATTTCTCGATTGACTCAGAAACAGAGCGACAGTTCATTAACATTAGTTTCAAACCACAATCAAAATCCTTTACTGTAAGTCTGTCTATAAATTTGTGGCAATTCTTCTAACTTAACCCCAATTTAAAGATTGTTCCAAAAGCTATCGGTGGAGGAGTTATTGGGATCAATGACTTGTGTCTTAACTTTCCAAAGACTGAAATCTATTATTCTGTGGTCGAAGCCATTGATATTAGGATTGAAATCTTAGACAAATTTCAATTCGGAACTGTTGTCGAAGGATTTGTGTCTGTCGTCGATAATAACGGCGATTATATTCGCTCTGAAAATCACAAACTCATTGATTTGGTGCCAATTGTTTCAAACGGTGTTTTGTCCATTAGGTATGTCCTCAATGTTCTCAAAATATTTTTATTCTTTGAATTTTTGTCTTAAAATCTTATTTGACAGCAATTTATCGAAGTCTGGCGAATGGAAATCCTCTTTCAAAGTGAAGGGTGAAAGACTTGGATCTAGTTCTTTGAGTTTCGTCAGTCGATCCACTCTTATCAATGCAATTGAAAGCTCTGCCGTCAATATACAGGTAATAATGTCTTTAAACGTCTCAGCAATTAATGCCATCATTTGATTCATAAAACAGGTGTTCGCTCCGTTGCGTATCGTTCCCTCGAATTTGACTCTAATAGTGGGCGACTACTTTCAAGTGACAACATTTGGAGGACCACAGCCTCAGAGGAATATTGAGTTTTCTTTGAACGACGAAAAGATAGCGACCGTTGATTCTAATGGTTTGATAGTTGGCTCCAAATTAGGAAAAACCAAATTAATTGCACGAATCTTAAGCGTCGAAAACATAGAATATTCCAGAAGTGAGGTCGAGATAAATGTGGTGGCGCTCAACAAAATCAAGATCATTAGCCCAACCAGTAATTTGAGGATTGGTTCCAAAATTCCTCTTCACTTAATGGGTGGCAATGAGTTTGAAACTCCATTTAGTTTCGGGACAGGTATACCATCTCTAAGAATAACGTGGAGTCTCAGCAATGAGAACATCGCTGCCATCGATCAGGTCTTCCAAAACGTGAGTTTATTTTTAAACGATTTGTGAGAATGACTTCTAATTAACTTTTTTTGAAAGCAGTCCGGAGTCGTCGACCAAAACTCTGATTCCATATCAATCAGAGTTCGGGGTATTTCTACCGGAGTTGTGTCCATCAAAGTAACCGTTGAATCGAAAGCTGAGGCCAAAGAGTCGTCGCATCAACAAATAGTTGGCAATAAAGTGCTGAGCGATACCATTCAAATACACGTATTTCCTTCGTTCGCAATCGTTTCCGATCACAGAAATATTGAAGAGAAAGAGATACTAATGTCCCCCAACTCTCAGCTCTCACTTCAGTCTAATCGTGTGGGAGAAGCCGACACTCAGTTTGAACTCTTCAATAACAAGAATATTAAACTCGGATGCGGTCCTGAAAGGTGTATAAAGGCTGGGGAGAGCCCTGAAGTGTCTTCTTTAGTCGTTAAAACAAGTGAGAAGTCAGGCGTTACTCTGACCTCTGTTTTTGGGATTAGAGTCGAGAAGATATCTTATCTTATGGTAAATCTAATCAATAATTTCGTTTCCGGCGAAACGATTGATGTCTTTCCCATTGGCTCTGAAGCGCAAATTCGGGTCACTTTTCACGATAACATCGGAAAGACATTTGACTCAATCCGTTCCCAAATCCGTTGGACTCTTTCGCGCAATGATTTGATTCGAATATCTCGCGGTTCAGACAATACCACTCTTAAAATCAAATCTTTAAAAGAGGGCCGAACTCTGGTCAAAGTATTCGACAGCGAAAACTTCTTCTTTGACTACTTTACTGTTGATGTCGGGGCTGTCATCGAACCAAACAATTTGAAGATTAGTGTTGGAGAAGTCATTTGTTTTCAGTCAAGACTGACCTCAAAGTCAGGCGTTTGGTCCAACGAAAACCCATCAGTCGGTGATATAGACAGAGAGACTGGTATTTTCGTCTCCCGAAACGGTGGACACACTTTAGTGGAGTGGAAGTCATCGCACGGTTTAACCACTTATACCTCAGTTGATGTGATGCCTCCCAAGAGGTTCGCGTTAAACACAAGACGTTTCAAAGGCATCACTAATAGTATGAGTCAATCGATTCCAATAGTGATAATCAATCAAAACGAAGAGATCACACAAAGACATTGCAGCGCTTCCATTGATTTGTCATCTCTGGACTCAATCCAAAGTCCTTTTAATTGTGAGATCACTTTCGACAATAGCCTTCAGATTAAGTCGGTTTGGAATATAGGCGTCGCTTTTGACATGAATTCTGGCCAATGGTTGTGTCGTTTTGATCCAAAGCCTGACTTAAAATTGAATGAAATGTCTTTAATCAATGGAAACGTCTCAATATCTGTGATAATGTCGGCGCCGACCCGTGATTTAGAGTCGAATTATAATCCTTTGATTCACACCATAAGTGTTCCGTTTTTACCGGCTTTTGATGTCTCACCGAAACAATTAATTTTAAGTCCCGACCAATCAGAGGGTCGTATTAGTGTTCATTCTGTGCCTATAGTTCTCGAAGACTTAACTATAATTTCATCGAATAATGAAATCATCGAAACTTCAAACTCAGAGATAATCGGAAACTCAATGAAAGTGATTATTAGTGTTAAAAATTGGGACATCTTTTCGAACGACGTCTCAAATCTTCACATTTCACTCAACTCTAAGATAACAAAACAAAGTCAAAGGATTCCGATTCAAATCAAACTCTTCGGTCATAACATTCAACAGATATCGTCGTCTCATAAGTTTTTCAGAGACAACGGATTCACTATAATATCCACAATAGTTTTCGGAATCGCTATTATTGTTGTATTTATCAAATATCTTAAGCCAAAAGTGACTTCCAGTCCAACCACTCTCCCATTAGACCCGAGTTCTCCCTTTATGTCCGACTCTTTCGGTTCGCCATCACTTAAGGGACACAGAGGTATGTCTTATAAAGTGATAATTGTGTCCAATAGCTAATTGATTTGATTACAGCTCTCAACTATACGCCGCCACAACTCTCAACGCCTGTCGCTTCGTCTCCACGCGTGGGTCGTCCTCTTTATTCTGTTCCAAAAACATGAGTTCTTTAGATTTTTTGTTTTCATTTGAATTCTATTTTCATATTTCGATAAAACTTCAAAAGTTGTTTGAAATCTGATGTAAATGAATGTCAATGAAAGTGAGCTCTCATTCATTATTTTCGTATCGAATTATTATACAATGTTTTCATCAATTCTTGAGATTAACTCAATTTTTAATAGACTAATAGTAGAAGAGATTAAAGACACACCTTTTCTGTCTTTTCTCTGAAATTTGTGATACATTTTGTAATTAATTAATAATAAAATAATTTTTTAATTAAAACACAATTTTTTTTGAAAAAGAAATTCTGTCCAAAATTAGATGCATTTCCTTTCGTTTTAGACTTTCATTTATAGATACTATGCATTCGTCTCTCACATAGGCTTCGGTACGTCCCAATTATGCCGAACTTACTCTTGTTTTTTAAATTTTTTATAAACTATTCATTTTTTCGCAAATTTTTTGAGTATTTTCTTCTTTATTGAGTTTTTATGCTTTGAGTGAGAATTCAGTCATACTTTGAATTATCCATAAAAATGTGTTCAAATGTTTCGCTAAAAACTTACATAAAATTGAGAGCAAAAGAAAAATTTAATTTCGTTTCGGAGTATAACATAAAATAGTGTTTCCTTTCAGTTGTTATGTGAGTGAAGAGAACGCCTTTCCATAAGCGTTAAGCCATAACACTAAAGCTCTTTCGCTGAATATTTTCATCCGAATAAAGAATTTTCAAATAAATAGTATTAGTATTACTCCTATTCCTCCTCATCAGTGATGGACAGTCAATGAAAAGTTTTATTCCATTTTTGAATGAAATCTATATTTTTATGGATCCACTTGTGATCCATCAAATTTTAGTTCCATATGTTATGTTCAGAATATTCTGATAATATATTTCAATTGAAGTGATTCCGGTTGTTAAGGAAAGAATCAATCGGTCCTCTCAACTTCAAAGAGTAAACTTTTCTCAATGGCTATCTTCGTGACAGCTTTTTGCAGATCATTCATTGATCGCTTGTTTTCCAAAATCTAAGCCATTATCTGATTTTACCTTCAAATAGAAGAAGAACACAAAGAGAATTCGTGGACAAAAGCAATCGGAAGTGTGTGACTTCTTATTCACAAATTATATGAAAGTTGAGTTAATTTCACAAAAAATAATTGAAAGGTCTTATTAGTTGACGATTGAGGACATCCTCTTGCAATTATTGGAAACGGAATAATCGATTAAGTTTTGTGACATAAAAATTACTGTTACGGGTTGTAAAATGAGTGAACGATCTTACTCTTGATCATCCGCTGCAGAGCACACTTCCAGACCAGCCATTAGTAGTGTAGAAGTCATTAGACAGTAGTTTTGATTGAAAGCCATAAACTTTTTTTTGGGCAAAACTTAAACTAAACCCAAAGTTATCTCTATTTTTATCAATTCTTCACATCATTTGCTATATCTATGTCTATAAAGAAAGTGAGTGTTAGGACCGATAGGGACCGAATGGGATGTAACTGAATAACTGAGTACTGAATAAAAATCAAATATAAATAGAAATTAATTTTTTAGAGCGATATTAAAGTGGAACCGATATTATAGCTCTGAATTGAAAAAACGGGCGAAAATCGTCAGTCTGTGCGTCTGTCACGCATTTAATAAATTATTGGCTCAAATATAATGCTATCATTCAAACGCCTACACTCGGGCTGATAGGCATTGATTGATGTGCGGCTAACCAGTGCCTAACCTAACCATAACCTCTTAATGTTTTTATCCATTTGTTACTTCCTATTCGTATTATAAGAAAAAATATCATTAGATTTGAGTTACTCTCAAATTGTGGCGATTTTTCAAAGTCTCGATAGTTATGAATAAATTGTTTGGTCGACCGAAACAACCGATAAAACAGTATTAGTATAACATATGGACTCAAAAATACAATTTACAAGTTTTTCATGGCATCCATACCCAGTCTTCTAACAATAGCCGGTCTATAATAACTGATTTTATCACACATTTTATAACATATGAATCATATATGAAATGATATAACTATAAACTTGTTATTCTGTTTCCTACTGTATTCCAGTTTCACCTTAACATTAAGTCAGTGATGATCGCAAAAGAGTCAAT
>JAQIXD010000358.1:0-29149 GCA_034699985.1 Minunthozetes semirufus
TAGTAATTTATTGTCATAAAGACCGCACATCTCAAAAGGCAAAGTCCATCGTATGGTAAATGTGTTGACACAATAATCAAAGACTTAATTCTTGGAATTTGAATAAAAAGTTTTTATTGAAATAAAAAATTTAATAAAACATTAATTGAAATGATTTTAGTAATCATTTGAGTAATCATTTGAGTCTTCATTTGAGTCTTCATTTGAGTCCTTTGAATATTTTAACGAAGAGAGGACCCGGAAGATTGTGTCCCATTATTATCCTCAATCTTTCGACGTATGGTTTAAGTGATAATTCATTTGAATTGTTTTCTTTGGTTATTTGATTAAAAGTGGAATCTTTAAGATATTTGCAGATATCGTTCAAAATACAGGACACTTCCCAGGGCTGTAACTCAGACAACACTCCCGAAACATATTTAAATGGTTCGGAAGGAAGTATTCCACTGCTCGACAATAATGTCAATAATCTTTAGAAAAGATAAACATTTATTAGAATTCAAATAAAATTAAAACAAAAAGTTATTTAAAAGTTATTACAAATACCTCTGAGTTTCGAATATATTTTCTTTACTCAATGAAGTTGAGGCCCAATGAGTCCTTTGGACTGTCATAAGAGCTCTGATCAAAACCAAACAGTCGGACAAATATCCCTTACTATTAATGAGTTCACACAAATCCCAGAGCAAAGGATTGGCGTTAAAAGCTCTCCATATAAACAAATCTCTTTCAATGGTCACCTTTTGGTCACAAAATTGAGAATTAATTCAAACATTACTTAAAAAGAATGAAAATAAAATACCCGTAAATGTTGTCCATTATTGGGGTCTTCGTCGGGCCATAGATTGTCATTAAAGAGAAGATCGGGTGAAACGATTTGAACTAAAAGTTTGGCGAACGAAGACATGTCTAAAACACAGGACCGAAACGCATCCAAAACTAACTGTTGGTTCACTATTAAGATCTCGTCTTCTATTTGATAATCATTTGAATTTAAGTCTTGTTTTCCGGGAATGAGTGGTATTTTACGGAACTTAGAGTTCGCCAAATCGTAAGAACTGTTCTCTTTTAGAAGACTTATCGAAGAAAAGTTCAGTTCTTTTCGAATCGGTTTTGTTTTGTTTGGGTTTTTAGAGAAGAGTCGACTGTTTTCTAAACTCAGTTCCAATAAGACTCGCGAAAGAATGTATTGATTTATGGCATAACTTTTGGCCAAATTGGACATACATTTCTGACACGTGACAAGTGTTTCCATATAGACATCCAATTCGTTGTCCAAACAGTTTTGTTGTAATTTTATTAATTGAAAATAAGTGGAAACCAATGAAAGACTGAGTCTGTGCTGCGGTCGGGATATTCTTTTGGGGAATTTTTCCATTGTGTGCAACAAAAGCCTCAAAATATAGTATTTTATAAATATTTTTGTTTTAGATTTCAAATTGTGTCCCAAAAAGAAAGAACACAACAGATCGATGTCCAGACACACAGACTCTGCTTCGACTGACGCCAATAAATGGGACCAATAGTTGACATTCTTCTCAAAGGGAAGGTGTAAAGTGTCGTCCAAACAATTCTGAATCTGTGCTCCGAATTGGAGTTTAAGTGATTTCATTAATGGAGATAATAATGGATTCAAAATAGGAGTTCTGAATGTCGTGAAGTCTATTGCATTGATATTTGCGGACAGAATATAATGAAATACTTCGGTAACGAATTCTAAGCCGTAATGCAAACAAAGTAAATGCAAAAGACGTAACTGAAGGCGACGTAAAGATGGGTTCGTAGTCCTCACAGAGTGTAAGACCAGTCCGTGAATATTGTTTTTGAGTAAATCCATAATCGGAGGACTGTTCTTAAGCGTAACATTAGATCCGTAGACAAACTCATGAATGTGTGATATTATTGACGACAATATTACTAATGTTCTGCTCTTTAGTTCTTCATTTGCTTCCGAGTGAAGGGTTATATCGAAGGCTAACTTCAATAAATCGAAAGCGTTGTCAGCGTTTGTAATGCAGTAAATGATGTGATCGCTCAGGTCTTCAGCCTTTGTCGTCAAAACCAATTCATTCAAAGCTTTAATATTAACTGAAAACAAAAATTAGTTTAAAATTAATGTATTTTTTGAGAAGTTATGACTAATTAGTGATAATTAGCGGTCACTCACATCGTTTGGTTGCTTCTGAGACCAACAGATCTAAGAGTGGTTTAGAGTTTGTACTTAACTTCAAAAGAAACGGAATATTGGATTTTGAAGAGTTTACTATCGCTTTGGGATTATGTTCTGACAAATAGGACAGAATACAAGTCACTGATGGAGAAGTGTCTGCGCTTTGGATTAGTTGTTCGATATAAGCAGTAAATCCAGAGTTGTTGGACATAGTAGTGATCAGATGCGCTAAAATCCAATCACAATGCGGTGAATATTGAAGTAATTGTTGGACCAAACCTTCCATTTCAATGGTATTACTAGAAATGGTTAGATTCGTGAGCGCCTGCATCGCCGGACACTGCATCCAAAATGATAGCGAAGAACTTAATGATACGTTTGGATCAGATGTCGGCGACAAAGGATTGGTTGCGTTTTGACAAAAACCACTGTATTTTGCGCTCAATTTTGCCGACAATTCCAGTGACCACTCAGTTATCGATTTTGCAAAAGAAGAGTTGGATTCGCTTTTTATTAAAGATAAAAGTGTTTCACTTATTCTTATAAATTGAAAGTCGAGTGCATTCATGACTGCATTCCAGTCCCGGTTGTGATCTATCACTGGTTTAGACTCTGACAACGAGTCCATTGCAGTCGAAGTTCCGGCGGTTGGGCTCTGAGGACAGTCCATAGTCTGAGACATCTTATTGTCGTCCATCACTTCTATTGATTGTCTTCGAGAGTCTGTCGACACTTTTCTAACGGCAATGAATTCATTTGAATTTAAGTGACTGTTATTTGAGTTCTTTTGCGCAGAAATAAATCGCGAAATAATGGGTCCAACTCTTTGTCCGCCAACTGTTCCATCGCTTGAATTTCGGACACAATATTCAGCGCAATATTCGTCCATAAGTTGTGAGAAGAATTGCAAGACTGCGTCCCGACTCGACGGACAGTTTTGAACCAAAGATAAATTGGAATCAATTACTGAATCCACTGAAGAACTCTTCTCTTCGCACACAAAATGCAAAAAGACTTTCAATTCCGTAAGAATCGGATTTTGATTTTCGACTGACATCTCTTCTCAATGTCTTAATTATCTTCTTTTTTTGTGAACAAATTTTGATTCTGTGTTCGCATCAAAACAAACAATAAATCTTTAAAATGGTTTTCAATATTATACGTCCATTAAATTGGATCCATTTAATTGATAATTTACAAGAAATACTTTAATTCTGTTCTATTTAAAACAGTTAATTGTCGAATAAACTAATAATCACTTCTAATTTGATCCAAAATCACTTATTTTAATCTTTGTTTGCAATTAAAATGAAAATATAATTTGTGGTTAAATAACGTTATTTTTGGATAAAAATACGCAAAAGATTTTATTTTTGAAGCATTTCATCAATTTTTGAATTACAAGAACATAAACATTATATTTATTAATCTAATCATACATTTCCTGAAAAAGTATGTCTTCTGCTGGCAGTTCTTCCATGGATGACAAGATCGATGACTTGTTATATCCGACAACAGATGATTTCGATCAAAATACTGCGAAACGTTTGATGAAGAAGTGCTCGACTTTGATCATTGAAGACATTCCTATCGGAACTCAAATAGGAATTGATTTGAATGTCCATAACGTCGGACAAAAGTTTTTGGGGATCAAAATGATTGCTTCTGGTCTTCATTTTATTTACTACAGCTCGGTATCCAAAGAAGGATCAGTTGCTCCCAGAACTGGATTTTTTCGTTATTTCAAAGATAATGAATTAGTGGTCAGGAAATGGAATCAATTGAATGAAGACATCGATAATGAGTACGAAGATAGAGAGCAAATGGAAAGGTATGAAAATAATTTAAAATGTGGTGCTTTGGACGAGTATTTGGGTGCCTATCAGTACTCAACTTATGCTGATTGGGTCGGACTCACAGACTATATCACAGAATCGCTGTTTAAACGCCTTAACCCAAAATGTGGTCAAATAAAAGCAGTCACTCAATTGATTCCAATAAGCGATGAAAATCGGAAACAATCCAAAAGAGAAACCGATTCAGAAGGACTTCCTTTTATGGAAACCGAACCGAATTCATCGATAAATTTCATTGAAATCCCGAAGAGATTTATATATCCCTCGAATTCAAACGCATCAGAGATATCCCGCCATTCAATGGACGCCTCTTTCACTCTGGAGTCGATTCTAACGAAATGTCAACAAATAAACGATATTTTGGGTGAACTTCAGTTCGCTTTTGTGACGTTCCTTATCGGACATGTCTTCGATTCTTTCGAGTATTGGAAACATTTACTAAAAATATTTTGTATGAGTGAAAAGGCAGTCACAGAACAGACAGATCTTTATCTGAATTTTGTTCGGATACTCCACTTTCAACTGAAACAAACGCCTCACGACTTGTTTGCAGATATCGTCGAAAACAACAATTTTTTGGTAATATTTTTGCGAAACTTTTTCTCAAATATAATAACGAATCCAAATGTAAACGAAATTCTTCGCAAAAGGGGTCAAAAATTTCAAAAACTTTTGACAAAAAACTTTAAATGGGATTTCAGTTCAGAACTGGAAGACGAGGCGCCGACTATTGTCGACACCTAAAGAGCAAACGTTTTTAAAATGTAATTAAATTTGATTTTAATTAAAATGTAAATAAAAATAGTTTTCTATAAACAACTCTTCACTCAATTACTTATATCCATTTCAACGTCATTAGCACTGACTTCAGCCATCGTTTCATTTGATTGTGAGGTTGTGTTCATTACATTTGATTTCGACTTATTATTTGTTAACTTAATGTTCGGTAAAGTCTTCTCTTCATTAGTTTTTGTTAACAAAAAGTCGTTTATAACTAACTGTTGTTCGTAACGGATAGGGTTGTCATCAGTAATGCTATTCGTATCTGAAATCAAGAATTACATCAATTGTTTTGAAATGTTGTTTCAAACCTTGAAAAACAGAGATCTCATTAACCAAGTTATCGATGGCGTGACCTAACATTGTTGTCGAGAAAGAGTCGTCTCTTTTCAAACCCAAAGCCTATCAATAAATATAGTCTGAGATTAATGTATGAATCAATGAATGAGAGGACAAGCGGTCAAACCTTATGAAAATATTCGACCGCTTCGTTCCATTTAGTCATCAAACTATAGACAAATCCGAGCGCAGAATAAGTCGAAGGGTTTTGAGGGGAAAGGATGAGCGCCTGTTTGTGAAAATCGATGGCCTCTTCGTATTTCCTTTAAATTAATAATCTTCAGAACAATTGAATCAAATAAACAATAATTACTTGAGTTTTCTTAAGACGTGTCCCATATTATTGAGAAGTGGTTCCCATTTGTCGGGTAATACTGTTATCTCTTTTCTGTTTTTAATTGTATTCAAAGCGTCCTTAAAATGTTTTTCCGCAGAAATGAAACTAATTTTCAAACAAATTATTATTAAAAGTGATTTGAGATTAATAATTGATTTACTCAGAGCTCTGGTACGCAATAACTCCCAATTCATGCAAAACGAACGGATCGTTTGGCGCTATTTCGAGGGCCTGTTTGAAGAACCTTTCGGCCAGTTTTATATTATCAGTTAATCCGTACTCCAAACCAATGTAAAGGAGTGGAAGATGACATCCTCTCATCAAATGGGATGCCTTGAAGTAAGCGGCCATCGCCTGGTCGTGTTCACTCTCCACTGCAAATGAGTGTCCGTAGAGAAGCCACGCCGGAGCGAACACATTGTCCAAAGACGTCGATTTACTTAAGAATCTTCGCGCGGCATCTGTTTTGTTGATCAGAAGGTAATAACATCCGACTGCAAACCACGACAAAGAACTCTCCGGATAGAGATCTACCAATTTATGGGCCAAATCGAAGAGCAAATTAGTTTTCTTGAGTTCCATCAGACACGACAAGTGGATTGGCAGACATTGGGTGTGGTATACGTCTCGCTCTAATACTTGAGTTGTTATTCGAAAGCACTGTTGATATTCGCAGTTATAGTAATGTCTTTCCGCTAATGAAGTCATAAAATCGACGTTATTTTGAAGAATATGCGAGAACTCGAAGGGAACGGTTATATCTCCCGGTTTGTCGTACTGTCAATCAATCCATTAATTAATTCATCAAAAATTAGAGATTAATCTCAAAACTGAATACCTTTTTAAGTTGTGATTCGTATAAGAATTTAACGAAATTCTTCTCCTCTTTTGTGCACTGATTATCAAATTCTAATGAATTTATTATCTCTTCCTCTAAAGTATTAAACAAAACCATTACTTATATCATTAATTATGAGTTGAATTGAGACAAACCTTCACTTCTTGTAAGCATTTGGTGTTGACTTAAGGAATAGAAGGCTTCGTAACAAAACACATCATATTTTAGCGCTTCTTTGAAACAACTGATGGCAATCATTCTGTTATCTAAAGCTTCGTAGATCTGACCCTTGAGTAAAGCGATTCCACTCTTCCACTGATTTATTTCAACAAAAAATTAATTAATTGTTAAACAAATAAAAGACAATACTTTGCTCTCTTCGTCGCGACAATTGTCGGTTATATCCATTCCTTTATTAGACGTCTCATTGTATTCAGAGTCTATCACTTCCAGCGCTTCCTTATACTCTTTGGCAGAAAACTGATGGAAAAATTAAACAAATGGTAAATAAGTTGTCGAATGTTTGTTAAGTTTTCTTACGTGACATTTAGCTGCCAAATGACGACACGAGAGGACTGTTTTGTGTAAATTTCTTGATTTTATACAATGAATAGCTCTGTGATACTCATTCAAGTGAAAGAAACAAATTGCTTGTTGATAGACATCATCGGTTACACCATTAGACAGAGACACGATTTTGTCGCTCCAGAAGACGGCCGACCGATACTGTTGGCCAGAAATGCACTCATTTCGTACGTTTCGGAGATTTTCAATATTAAGACCACTGTTTGACAACAAACTGTTCCGATTGTTCATCGCGTTTGTGAACGAGTGACTCATTTTTGGTGATAATTAAAGAATCGATTGATTGAAATCACTTTTATTTGGTTTTGTTTTGAATGAAAAAATGATTTTGAAAATAATGCCTGTTTTGAGGGATTGTATACTAAATGAAAACATGTGTGTCCTTCAACATTATGTCACATCTATTCAGATTTGTGACCTACTCATTTTAGCAATGAGCATGCTTCTTTAAATATTACCACAGATTATTTATTTTCAAATATTGTTCTCTAATAATCATTTGATTGATTTAGTGATATATTTGGTTATAGTTTAGTGAAAACCTTTTAATTAGTTTTAGTTTACATTTGTTTTGAAGTTTTTTCTGATTTTCATTAAAACTATCGTTTGTTTTGAACTCTTTGTTCCAAACATTGTTTTTAAGCCATTATTTAATTATTCTTAAATTCATTGAAAATGAGTGAAGAACTCACTGCCAGAGATGATGATGAGATTGATCGCTTGGCTGGAACTCTGGGCACTATCTCCACCAATGAATTTATGGTCAAAATTAAGAACTGCGAAGAACCAAAAGTTGGTGACCGATACTATCAGATGCAATCTGATCCGCGAGGATATTGTCTTATATTCAATATATTTGAGTTTCCAAACACTAATTATGACATAAGAAAGGGCTCTCAAACAGAGGCCAAGAATTTGTCGGATATTTTCAAAGAATTAAAGTTCATAACAGAAGTGTTCGATAATCCGACCGCAAGTAAAATAGTGTCAACTGTTGACCAGTACTCCGAAAAGCCAGAGCTTGAAGACCACGACGCGATTATTCTCATATTCCTATCTCACGGCAAAAGAGACGGTTTCATTGGTTTGTATATCTTTTGATGAAATTTTGTTCTTTTCTATGGTTTCCCGTATTTTTGAAACTAATAATTGAATATTCGTTTAAAGGATCGGATGGTATACAGATCTCCTTCAAAGATATTGTCGATAAACTGAATAACAATAACTGTCGAAAACTGATCGATAAACCAAAACTATTTTTCTTCAGTTGTTGTCGCGGAAGTCAGTCTTAAAACAAATCCAAACAAAAAATGAGTTTTAATTGTTATTTGGTTTTTCAGACACAACAGATCCGGGCGTTTCTTTAGTGGAATCTTTGGGTACAACTCATAATGACGCCGTCTCTGACACTGTTCCGGTGTCTCCCGTAGAGGACGGTCCCACAAAATTTGTCACAAAACTGGTCCCTATGGTCAGCGATATAATGATCTGTTACTCAACTGTTGACGGATTTGTTTCGTGGCGTTGCGAAGAAACGGGCAGTTGGTTGGGTTCAGCCCTACAAAAAGCTCTCTACAAGTACTCTCACAATAAGGATCTTTTGTCGATATTGACTGAAGTCTGTCCTCGAATTGAATTCCAAAATTAAATTCTAAAAAATATATTATTTTTTGATTTTATATAAAGATTTCGAATGTAATCGACGAACGCACAGCCAATGGGTTCACTCCCGCCAAACAAGTGATTGAAATAATTCTTCGTGGATTCAAAAAAAAGTTTTACTTCAATCCGGGATATGTCGCTAAACCTTCATTGGGCGGCAAAGAGACCTCAGTTTGACTATCGATATCTCAGTAACGGTTCCTTCCATTGAAAGCCTTAACCAAAATTTGACGAAACATCGATTTGTTGAGTGATTTTAATATTCAATCGATTGTCAGTACTGTCCGCACAGACATACTCTCCTCTTAAATATTTTAAGAGATCTCATATATATTCCTAAGTTTTGTTTCAATTTATTAAATGATTGAATAAATAATAAATTAATTTCTTTTTTGATTAAAACCTTAAAAGTGACTCAATTTTGGCTCATTTTTAGTCTTTTATTATTTTCTATAAATAGAGTGATTTGTCACTCATTTGTCACTTGACTTCATTTCAATGATTTTTTCTTCCAAATGAATATTAATGGTATTAATGATCGTTTGCCAGATATTTATTGTCTGTTAATTGTGTGTTCATTAGAATCTGATGTTGATATTTGTCCAACAATTTATGTTGAATATAATGTTGAAGTTGAGGTCATTTATTTATTTTTATATCTTTGTTCTTCACATTTAATATATAATTAATTATGAATTTAAAAATGTTTTGAAAAATGATTTACAAATTGTTTTAAAAAAATAACATTTTATTAGAAAATTATGAAAAAATCTGTAATTCTTTAAAATTTTCTTAATTTTTATACATTTGGATCAACAGATGACTGCAAACCAGTGTAGAAGTCACTGAATCTCGTGACAACTGTTCCCCTGAAGGCAACATTTCCTCTGCCAGAATCGGGTGCAGTCCAGACGAGTGTTGCCGATCTCTTTCCCCTAAAGTTATTCAAATATATTTTGAGTTTAAATAAAATTTCTATTTCGAGAGAATAGGAAACCTTCTATCGGTGTGAGTGACAGCACTGCACGAATCAATTGATTTAAGACCCTTTCCCGGCTCGAATTTTCCGATAACTTTATGGTTGAATTTTTTTCAGTTAATTTGTCAAACATTTTCTTAAATCAATATATTTACCGGTATTAGTGTGAGGGTCATACGCCTGAACCATTATTCCTCTGAAAGAGTTTCCGTGGGGTGCAGTCAATGTCACTAACAATTGAAAGTCATATAAATCAAAGTTTTTATATAAAAATTAGTTAAAACCTTTAACTCTATCTCCACCGACATAATCCTGATGTGATTGAACTAAACTATAGGGCGAAGATTGAGCTGATCTCGCCTGACTATCACCATGTTTTGGAGTCAATGAATCACAGACCTTGTCTAAAATTTGAAAAAATATCAAGGTTATTTCATTAAATATAAATATTATATTTTGAAATGACTTAAAATTAATGATTGACTTCAGTTTCCGCTTATAATAATGAGTTCATTCGTATCACAACTTTAAAGACTAATAATGTGTTATTAATATAGAAATTATGGAATTTTCAGATCATATTAATCATGATTTTCATAAAAGATAATATAATTGAGACGTTTCTAAAAAAAAGATTTTTTTAATCGAAATAATTATTAATTTATTGAAAACAACTTTATTATAGAATTTTGTTTTTAATGTATATCTTATGGAATCAACTAATTTATTATCATTAAAAACAAATTATTGGTTTTAATGGCTACTTATCTTACGAATCAATTATTTTGTATGTTTTCCTTCTATTCCTTCCAAATAATTAACAGATTTTTATCAAATTTTATTTAATAGAATACAAGACTAAACAATATTATTAATAATAGTATTAATGTATTCATAAAAAGTTCATTTAATATCTTTGAGGCAAACCTTATTGAGACAGATATTTATGAAATAGTTTAAGAGGCAAATACATGTATCATACCTGGAGCACCGCTGGGCCAAGACATGACTGCTCCAAAAGTTCCCAATGCGATGGTTAGACATAATTGAGTGATGGCTCTCATGTTGATTATTGAAATGATGAATGTTCTTGTTCTGTTGAATCATTCAAATTACAAATATTAAATCAAAGTGAGAGATATCCGATGGTTTATATTGAGTTCAAGTACAGCACTCAACACAACTCAACACAACTTTTAATAACTTTTCTTTTCCTTTAAACTACTGTTTGTGTGAGAGATCTAAACGACATAACGATTAAAAATATGTCGGTTCTCTAGTTTGAGGTCAATTCAGCTTAAAATTTGTTGTCTGTCCTCATTGTTAATCATAAAATAGCCTGTTTTTGACCCTTAAAACAGTTCACTATTATAGAAAGGTTAATAGTTTGTCAACTGATAGCTACAGAATCCTAATTCTCTATTTCAGACACCGGTCTATAAATCCCTGACCTCTTCTTCTCTTTTGTTTTTTTAATGAAATTAGTTTCTCGTTATATCTCTATTGAAAATCATAATTAAGACTTATTTCAAATTAAATTTATTTCACACTTGAAGTCAAAATTCAATGATTACTCAACTATTTTAAATCAAATTCAAGAAAAAGTATTTAAAAAGTTTTTATAACAAAAGCAAAAAAATAAAATAAAGGTTGTGCTGAACAGCTCATTGAACCGACAAAAATTATTAAACGAATCGACAATAACTAGAATTTAATTAAATTCGCGTTTTATTTAAGAAAAGCCTTCAACTCAATAGCCATTCAAATATATTAAAACTAAATATTATTAATATTAATAAATATTAAAAGTTATTAAAATATTTTGATTTAATATCAATCCATAAATATTTGAATTCATTTCAAAAACAAAAGTCTAACTAAACCTGAGCTAAAAATATACTTCACTTTAAGAGTGTTTGAGATTAAAAATGAGAAAATTAGGGCTTTTATTGAATACTCACAAAAATTGTTGAAAAGAATACTTTGAATAAAAACTAACGAAAGAAATGAATTCAAATTCCGATTCAATCGTTAATCAAAGCGAGTGTTGAACCGAATTGTCTCAGACTTAACAACTTTCTGAAACCTTTTCTAAAGACTCAAAAGACTGCTTATCATTAAATGAATTATTATCACTGGTTTCCCACTCAGGCCTCCAATGATATTTGAGATCACTTTCTAGAGGCAGTCAGTGCTGCGAAAAATTTCAAAATTATATATATTTTGTTTTTTGGAGAAAAAAATTTAAAACCCAACGAATTATTTGATTTCTCAATACAAGCGAAGGCTAACCAAAATCTGTCCAATTTTTCTTCACTAATATATTATTCTGTTCTCATTAGTCGTGTCGCTGAGAAAAGCCTTCAATTTTGTTTTAATATAATTTAAATTTTTCTCAAATGAAAAATTAAAACAAAATATGTCTCAAATTATTACGAATTATACTTTTCTTTATTCATTCCTTTCGGTTGAGAATGCTTAATATAACCATGATAATTCATTATAATAGTCACAATTACATCTATATTCATGTAACTCATATTTAAAACTAAAATTAAATGGTATTAAAATAATTTGCAAGAAAATATCAAAACAAGAATAACATATTTTATATAAATAATATAAGCATAATATAAGCATGTTCAAGTTTTTTAAGTTTCTTACTTTTATTATTTTAGCAAATCGATGAATATGTGATTGACCAAGATTATTTTTTCAAAGCTTAAAGAAACTAAAGGAAAAAAGTTTAAACACTTTTTCATAAACTTTCTCTTTTGTCTGAATCGCTTTAACACAAGCCTTAGGAACCAAAATATAAGACAAAGAATCGAAATGTTTTTGGTTTAAGCGATAGTTCCTTATTATATGACCTGAATAACCGATAATACCATTTATACCATTAATGGCTTTCACTTAAAAATTAATAAAAGATTAAATAAAACTATATCCGAATCTTTAACTTAAAATAGGTTTCAATCTTTTGTGTTGAAATATCAAATGTGGTGTCAGGGATGTACCACTTATTCGTCAGTTAGGATGACCTATCCCAAACAATCCCAAACAATCCTCAACAAATTCATACAATAAAACAAATACTGGGAGTGGGTGTAACTCTTTTTTAAGCAAAATAATCACTCAAATAAAAGTTAAGTTAAGTATTGCCACAGATTTAAAGCAGTAGTTGTTATACAGAATAATATTTTACAAAATTCAATAAAAGGATAAATATTTGAAAACAACTCATATATAAAATAAATACATTTTATAAAGATATTCTGCAAATACATGTCACTCACAGAATTACGATTTAAAATAAAACTATTCTTTGTTATAAAATCTACTTAACAATAGTTTCAAAAATAGCCCTGGACCTATCTTTTGTCATTATCAATCACATTTTATTCAGAAACACTTGGGAAGATTAAATACATTTATAGATTTTCTTACCATAAAATATAAACTGAAATAATACTCAAATAAAAAAAATTGAATAAATCCTTTATTATACTAAACGTATAAAATGAACATTTTTTGTATTGTTGTAAGAAAAGGACATATTTTAGACGACAATTTTAATTTAACTAATTTCATAGTTAATTGAAAATACATGTAAAATATGTAAAATTATATAATTTACAATGTTAACATGTTTAGTCATAAAGTTTTTAATATGTAAACCTTATCATAAAAATAAGAGAAATGATCATGTTCTTTTTACATATAGTTCTTGGAATATTCTGAAGTTGAGCTCTATTTTGAATAGATTTAGTAATTAATAGTTATAAATGTGAACTCAAATAATGAATATTTGTTTAGTTTTTATGGTAAAACTCATGTCATAAGTGGTTATAACAAACATTAAACTAATTATTAATAACATTAAGCAAAACACTTAAGATATAAATTAAAGCAGTGATGAGCACAAACCCCATACAAACTGTGCTCCAACTAAATATAGCTCAAAAATTCACTGATAATTATTAAGTTTTACTACAAATAGCTAATGAATTTTGTGTAATTATACCCGAGTCTGTCCACTTACTCAATTTATATTGAAGGTGAACAAAAATATCACTTTTATTATAAGAGTAAATTGGCTAACCATTGGTAAGATAATTATTTTATGCAAAAATAGAGCAAATTAAAGGTGATTTGTATTCGTACCCTTTGGCCATCACTGCATTACTTAATACAGAAATTGTTTCATAACTGTTAGCAAAACTGTTATACAATTTGTTGAACAAAACTTTTCCTAATCTTCCAATTCGTGTCAAAACATTAATTAATTGAATATTCATTCATCAAAAAAGACAGTCTTATAACTAATGGTTGAGTTTCGCCAGTTTTCAGCCGTTTTTCAATCATTTCTTAATAATTATATTTGAGATAAATTGAGGACAAATATATGTATTAAACGTTTATTAACTTAATTGCGATCAAATGTTTTTCGCTAAAGTAATCACTTCTTTTATATCCATTCTATTACTCAACCATTGCTTGGAATCACATGACTTCCAAACAAAGATTAGAACAAAAGTAATGGACAAAAACCAAAGAATAGGATTATCACAGAATTATCCCAAATATATCACAGAATTTGATGAAAACCAAATTCACAAACAAAATGTTTTACTCAAATCCAAAGAATGCAAGTTTTGGTCCAAAAGACTATTCTTTAAATTCAAGTGCTTTTCAAAGAAACTCGTTTTCGATGAAAGCATTTCCCGATTTTGTCATATTTTGGCCGAAATAATGTCAACCGATATCTCGAATGACAGATATATTCGACAATTGCTGTCAATTATTGCAAACAATTATTCAAATATAAAACCTTTGGATCAATCACTGGAAGGCTATTCAAAACCAGTCTTCAAAAGATTTCAATTAAAGGATAATCAGATTAAAAGTGATTTCGAAACCATCTTAAGAGTCGAAACTCATAAGCGAGAGGACAGACCAGTGGGTGAGTAATCACTTGTTTTTTAAAAACTATTTAAGAGTTACTTAAGACAAATAAATTCAATGATATTCAAGGAAATGAGTGCTAAACAATTGGGTTGAGCTCAGAATGAGGTGAGGGGTCAGTCTGTTATCAATCATAAATCAATCGACAATTTTATTATATTTTAATAAAAAGCAATTCTTTTATCATTTATTCCATAAATTGAACAAAAAATACGAAAATTAATTAAATTTGATATAAATTACAATAAATAAGACATTTATCGGACATTCATCAGACAATTATCTGATCCGAAGTTCATTCGACTTAAGAAAATGTCTTTTTCTCCAATTCTGATCTGAAGAACAATAAGAGATTAAAATCAAATCAAACGACATATCAATTATTGTTTAAATACTTCAATAGTTTACTGAAGTCCTCTTCGATGTTGTCGTCGTCCCAATTGTCTTCCCATAGATTCAGTTCTTCTTCTGTGTCACACTTTTCCTTCCATACTATCGATGAGACAATTGTTTACTAATTGAGACAAAGAGTGTCCGACTGTCAGAGATTGACATACCTTCAGTTGGGAACTCTTCGAACTCGTCGTCCTCTTCGAGTAAACCCAAATCTATTTTATCGTTTTTGTCGTCCTTCTTCTCTTTGGACTCTTTGGTGTCTTTAATATCTTTTTGCTTCTTCTCCGCCATTATTTCAACAAATGATTTGCACTTTTATTCAAATTATGTTTCAATTAATGTCTTATAAGTGGCGCCACTTTCCCATCATTTTTGACAAATTGTAAGCAAAAGAGCGCCAAAATTCAAATTATTATTCAATTTTTGGTAATTTTAAAGAATCTTTGTTTTAATCAAATTAAAAGACATTTACTTCAAAATGAATTTATATTTATTTGTATTGAAAACAAAATTCAAATTAAAATGAATGACAAATAAAGTGAATAAATGAGAGAAAAGTATAAAACAATTTTGATTTAAATAACGAATGACTGAAAGCAATAATTGGATCACATTTTAGCGATTTGTTGCTGCCTTCGGGCGGCGATAATCAGAATCCCGATCATAATGAGGACAAAAATAGCCAAACACACCAACACTATAATGAATGTCGACGACGAGTCCTCTTCTTCGGGGTTTGGCTGTGAAACGGATTCGAGTTTGTCTCTACCGGTCGGTATCCCAAAGTTTTCATAGCTTTCTGGATCTGATCCCGATCTGAACTGATCTTTCGAGCCAATCCGTTGTGGAGTTCCCTCTATTACTCCAATCCTGATCTGATCGATGCGAACGCGAATGCGATCCTTCTCTTCTAAGCGGTCTTCAGAACGGTCTTCAGAAGTGGTTTCTTCTTCACGACACTGCGAGGAATATATTTTTACTCAAAGTCTTTGAGTCAAAGAGAAAACGAAGAAATGATTGACTTACGAGACCTGCCAGAACTCTCAACCGATCGATTGTCGGAAGTTCTTCAGGAATACCCACACTTTGGGATCGAAAAGAGCCGTTCTATACATTCAAAGCAATTAATTATGTATTAAATGGAAAACATTTAATCAAAACCTGGTATTGAGAGGCAATTTGGTTGACCTGAAAGTCTTTTCCTCCAATACAATAAAGCAATGGATCTGAAAGTCCCGTCGGATGGCTGAAGAAGCAGAAGTCCAACGGTTCGATCACTGTATTCAGTCCTGTACTCAGGCTTTCCTGTTGTTTTGTGGAGGAATACTTGTTATTGCAGGCCATATGAGAGTCGATCAAATAATAGCGAAGGGATGAGCTTTTGGTCGTTTCTGAAGGACTCCTTTGTAAAGGTTTGGTCACAACGAAGTAAGTCTGCGTTTGTTCCCAATAGAAGAGAGTCTGAACGTAATCTTCGATTTGAATGTTTGGATCCAATTCTTTGAATGTTTCGATGTATGGATCGCTCGAAAAGAGTGGATGTTCTGAAATGAGCTTCGGATCCGACCATTTGCTCTTTGGGCTCCAATTCAATAGATCTAATGTCGAGTAATTAGTCTGAGCGCTGTCCGCACTATTCCGGGACGTCTGAAACATAGATAACGTATAAGAAAGAACTACTTCTAACTTCGAAGAAATTGAAAAATACCTTAATTGCCATCAAATAGTACTCGGAATTGTTGCAATCGGATCTATCGATGAGAGTAATGAGTCGGCTCTCTTCAAATCCTTTGGGCATAAGTCCGGTCGGTTCTAAGTTCTTGCGGTTTTGGTGCTGAAAGTCCAGCAAATAATAGTTTCCGTCGGCGACTATCGCATAACTGAAGTTAAGAGGAGTGGCAGTCGGTCTCAACTGAATCACTGATTGAAATTTCGGACACTTTTGGCTCATAGACAGAGCGGGTAACAGAAACAGCACTGAAATCATAATTCGTATCATTTTTGAGGTCTTTTAGTAAGTAATTGACAGAAAATAGTCGAAGAATTGAAGGAATGGATTAAATAAGACTTTCTTTGAGTTCGATTTTGAGTCAGATTATGATCTGTAAGTGTCGCGCGATTTCGCATACTTTTATTCTATTGAATCCATTGAATTGATTGCTCGTGCAATCGTCCAATTACTTGTCCATCACATTAATGTTTTGCCTATTTTTTTGCTAATTTTCATTTATTTATTAATATTTTTAGTCAAAAGCAGAAAATAATTTATTCGTCGTTTTATCTATAATTTGTTTTATTATTTATCATAAAATTAAAGCTAAATATAAATGAGACTCTCATGAGATAGAATGAGATAGAATGAGATAGAATGAGATAGAATGAGATAGAATGAGATAGATCATTTATGATATCTGTTTAATTCAGTTAATTCTTTGTAATTTATCAAAAGAGGTCATCATTTAAAACATTAAATAAAATTCAACCAAAAATCAAAATATATTAAAAGTAATTATTTTTGGGAATAAATCCTGGATTTAACTGAAATTCAAACGCATTTAACTTTTTATCATAAAATCATTTTAAAGTCTATTAAATGTAAAACACTATAACTCTATAAAACTGTTGTATTGTTCTTCAAAGAGATGCTGACATTACTATCAGATTTTATTTTCATGAGAGACATAATCCTTATTTCATTCTATAAATAAATTTAATCTTCAAATTCAATACGAAATTAATCAAAAAATCGATGAAAACTCCGATTATTGAACGAAATTTGAGAAAAAAATCGACGAAAGAAATAATACTAGAATTGAATTGAATTTGAAAATTGATGTCAAAATTGAAAATATAGATTACAAGAGTCGAAGCACTGGTCGAACAACTATTATATCGATCAATAATTTGCTTGAATACTAAAACATAAAATTTTTATTGAACTTCAAATTCATTCAATTTTAGAGTATTTCGTATTAAACCTGTATTTTGTTGGGAAAACCTTTTGATTAAATCCGATTACATTCCGATTATATGGAATAAATGTTCGGAAGTATAGAATCAATAATCAATTAAAGTTTTACCCAACAATTTTTAAAACCCTAATTCATCGATAACTTTTTTCGTGGCCTAAAACTGTGTGATTTCGATTGATTTCAATTGATTCAGATCTTTTTTATTGGTATTATTGATCCACAAACAAAACAAATAGTTCTAAACTTTATTATTGTTTTAAGTTTTATCGGAAATATTATTTCAAATAATTAAATGAATGTTCAATTTGTGAGATCGTCTGTCAGATACCAAAACTTGAAGTAAATGAAGTTTTTGTTCAATAAAGCAAAACATATTCTTCACTTCAATTGAAGTCATTTCTGATGGTCTCAAACAAAAACAAAGATCAGAGATATATCGAAAAAATTGTTGTGATTTACCTAAAAGTTGAGTAAATCTAAAACATAGAGCAATAAAAAGCAATAAAAACTACTGAACTTATGCTTCATTTCAGACAAAAGGCTATAGTTCAGTGACTTTCATACCCCAAGCGTTTACTTTATATTCTTAATGAGCTTTTTATTTAACTTTTGAATTAAGAATTGCTAACAAAACAGAGAAAAGACAAGAATCGTTGTCATCTATTAGTGACTCTAACTTTTAACTCGATTATAAAAAACCAAACAATTATTTCATATCTTTCTTGTACTCAATTTCGATAGTTATCTGTTTTGTGCTTTTTTTCGTTATTTCTATTTTCACTTAAAAAGATTGTATCGATAAAAGAATTAAAGCATTTAGAGTTTGAAAAAGGACCAGAAAAGAACCAAGGGCTATATCGTAAATTAGATGTTAATGAACGCCTATAACAAAAATTTGAGCCTTAAGACTATCTAAATAAAAGACTACACCTATTAAGTAATACTTGAACTGTAAGGCAACTATTGCTCTATTCTCTGATTTTAAAAGAGTACTCTTGGCTTTACTTATGGCAGTACTCCTGGCCATTGAGTCATTCACTTTTTCAAATACATTAGATTTAATAAGTATTTTTGAAACAATTGAAGCCTTCAATCATTTGATTAAATTATTTTTCTATTGTATCAAAAAGTTGTTATTTTGAGTATGTGTTGGTTCTAACAGTTATTTATGTGTCAATACTTTAATTAAAGTTAAATTAAATTTCGAGATAATTGAAAAATTATTCCAAATGTAATTTACTTCGAGAAATAAATGATAAATGTTTTGTCTTCAGACTTATAGACAAATGTATTAAAGAATCCTTCGATGGAATTATGGTTTGATTGCAAACATTTTTATATTTTATATTAATGTGTATTTTCTGCGGTATTTTCCTTGACTTTGAGGCACGAACTTTGAAGAAGTCAATGAAGTCAATGGCAAACATTTATTACACGATTTCTATGAATACATGAATTGAATGAAAAATAATAATAAAAACAATTATTGAGAAAATTCTTTGTATTTATTTATTTGAGTGGAAATCAGTGGAAACGATGCATACATTCTATTATCGTTACATTAATATACATTTTATTGGTTTTCATTCCGATTAATAAGAGATACCAATCAATAAGATTTGATTGTCTTTGGTTAAAGTTTGTGTTTTTTATGAACACTTGATCACTCTTAGGTTAACATAAGAATAGCTCATCTCATAAAATAAGACTAAATCGATGCTTGAATTCAATTTAAAATTATTAAAAATTTAAATTTCATTCTAAATATTATATATTACTGACTGAGTAATCAGTTTTGTTGAAATCCTAAATAAATTAAATTTTGATTTCTATTACTTCCATTATTTCTATTATTAGGACATTAATCAAAGAATTGATGGTTTCTTTATTCAAATGTTGGCTCACAGTTAGAAATTGAAGGTTCATATTGTGATAAGCAATTCAATCAGACCTTTATTTCTTGAAAATCGCATAATTTATTCACAATTTATTTAATTTGAATTTTAATTATTAGTTATATTAAACATTTTAAAACAAACCTATTTTTAATTCAACGTTTGTTTTCCTTATAGACTCTAATTTATTCATAAATGAATCATTATTCAAGTTTAACTAAGTTGGTCACAATAACTAAGTTGATTCTTTAAAAAAAACTCATAAATATAGAATATTTTGCCTGAATTTCAAAAGTTATTGTTCTGTTCGATCACTACTACTATAAGTGGATAACAATTGACATCAAATGATTGCCAACGAAATCAAATTGAATGCATTAATGATCTAAAGTTTGCGTGTTTTCAGTGTTTTTCTCATTTGCTTATTGTATTGAAAAAAGAGTACAAACAATACAATTGAATAAAAACCAATAATTTGAGGCAATAATAAGATTGAAAAATATTTTAACAAATAAATCGATTGTTTTTAAATACTTGAAAACCTAAGCCCTTCCTCTTAAGCAAAGAGTATGACTATATTTTGACATTTCAAGAATGCTTATGCCGTCCTTCATCTGAGATCATCTCAACTGAAGAAAACATTTAATATCTGAAGAATGATTTGAATAAATAATATGTTTTATCGAAATATTATTTAAAATATTTTGAAATGAGCCTCAGGTTTGGTTTTGATCCAACTCTAGTGATAAATCATAATTTGCTAAATAAATAATTGCAAGTTCCAATAATTTTGATGCTAAATAACAAGACTTGAATGAATGAATGAATAAAATAAATGCTATAATAATTTGTTAGTTACTTATCTTAAACCTTTTGAGTGTATTATTTAAAGCAATGCTATTGTCTTTGAATGCATTGAATGCCACTCTTTTCTCATTAAGTGATGAATTGATTGGTTAGAGTTGTGTTAGAGTTTGTGTTAAAGTATTGTTATTTTAGAAGCTATTCGTTTCATTGGTGACCTATTTTTGATAATAATCGTGCTCCAATATAATGTATTGATATTGCACTGTTGTGTCTGATTTTGGCTTATTTTACTCGGATTATTGTCGATTTCGTGCTGAATCTGATTTGAATAATTTATCTCTCGTTTATTATTACTCTATTATTATTATCGTTCACTTCTATTCTTTACTGGATAACTGTTGTCTCATGTAATCCATTGGATTGGAGTTGGTTTGCCTCACGTCTAACCCCAAAAAATAGTGTTACACTCTTTGATTATTTTATTTGATAACTTAGTTTCGGTCCACTCTATTGAAAAATAGCCACAAAATAACGATTTGAAATAATCTTTCTCTGTTTTTCGCATCACTATCACTAAAATATATTCAAATTATCAATGAATTATCATAATATCATATAATACAAACGCATCTGATCTTAAATTTTGAGAAATTTATTATTTTTAGACATTTTATAAAAGTTTTGGTTTTTTGTCTGAAAATCTCAATTATTGTTCGCATAAAAGGCAGATATTCTCACGTTTTGAACAGAAGCGAAATCTTCGACTTTTTTTAACCAAAGAAACTATGAAATAATGGAATACTTCCTCAAAAGGATTACCCTGTATTTCATTGTTTGTTTCAATGTTATATAAAAAGTATTAGATCGCATGTGGAGCACAAGCCCTTCGCTCCATCAGAGAGCACTCGACTCCTCATCAAAATGAATGGATGAGCGAACAAATTAAAGAATTGCATAAATGGGCGAACGAACGACACAACAGTTGTCTTACGACAGGCAAACGCAGGTCAACCACAGACACAATTCATTCAATTGTGTATAAACTAAACAACTTTTTTTTGGCTTCAATTTCCTGAAAAAGTCAACTAATTTACTCATAACTCATAACTTCTATTAATTTAATTTAAATTTAAATTTTTCCCAAAAAAACGAGAGAAAACTTTTTGACGAAAAGGAAACAAATTTCAATATAAATTTGAGTTTTCGCGGAAGAGATTATTGTCTACTCTTTGGAAAGGATTTTATTTTTAAAACACAAAACATTTCTCAACTCATAATATGAGTCTCATATTGTCTTCAAAATACAAAAAACACAAAAATTTATTACAATTTTATTTTTGATACAAAAAAGGAAATTCAAAATTAAATTACGATCGAAAAGATGGGAACATTTTTTAAGATCATTATTCTATACAAAGTTTTATATAAATTGTAGAAAAAATTTAAGATATTTTCCTATATTTTGGCGATAATATTGTTGGAGAAAATATTCTAAATATACAGTAATAATAGAAAATTTGTAAAACTCGTGAAATGACTAGTTGTGGTGATTTCAGCAGATTTGGTGTCAGCCTTACATTTAATACATGATTTAATGTCTGAAGAATAGAGTTCTTATAAAAGAGTACATAAAAAAATAAATATAATTATGATATCAAAAGATTATGTCTTAGAATTAAAATTTGTTTTTTTTCAGTCATTGAAAAATTGGTTAAAATTTAGATTACAATTGAGTTCTGTTAGAAGTCTTACAACAGTTAGTAATTTGAATATTATTTGAGCCAAACTATTGATGAGGCGATAAAAGGATTATTACTCAACACAACTCGTGAAGCAATTTTATGTAAGGCTTAAACCACTCGAAAATAGTCTTCATTACTATTATTTGTGTCATTAGTTGGACTCATATTTCTTAAGCTATGAACAGAATAACAATATAATAGTCAGAATGCGGTCTCTCTAACCCTGTCTAACAAATACTAACTCATTATCTGTTTATAATTCTTTGTATTCGACTAAATGAGCATAATTTCGGAAGTTTTTTGAAGGTCATCCCTTAATTCTATAATAGCTTTTTCTGTAAAGTTTAAGTAATAAATGCTTTCAATTATATATTTTAAGAATTAAGTCTTTTTTTAAGAAGACCTTAAAATAAGTAATTTTTAAAGCTCTGCAATTAATTGAACGATCATTTCTTTAATTCAATACTTTCTGTAAAGAAGTCATAAATTTCTAAATCTAATGAATAATTGAAAAAAGATTTTTGAAGAGATTTCAAGAATGGTTTGACTGATAATAATTAGTTTGCATTCTCTCATACAAAGTATTCAATTGAAAAGTTTTAGAGTTTTGAAGGCTTTTAAGTAATGAATTTCGACAAAAACTGTATAGTTTTGTATACTTTAAGTACTCGTTATATAAGTGTATAATAAATATCACATTCAGTTTAGAAATAAACTGTCAAATCAGGCAAACCAGAGGCTGAGCTGTGGATAGTCCGCCTCAGAGGAATCACACTGACATCGGGGTCGAGTTCTGTTTGTCTTTGAACTGAAGTTTCATTTGATTCGAGAACACTATTGTTATTATTGGCCGAATCGGGTCTAATGGTTATAGAGGACGAGTAGTGATGGTTATAGTTGTGGCGTCGTTCATCTTCCCAGGTCAACTTTTTCACTCTCCTTGGGATTGATCCCTGTGGCCATTTAATCACACTAATCCTGGAAGCAGTACCAGTGATGTTAGGCGGTGGAGGAGGACTGTTAGAGCCTAAGGAACTCGGAATATTCCGAATCAAATCAGTTCTTTCATTTGAAGACATGACGGTCTCATTTGAAGAGGCGTCGCTCACTACAGCTGAGTCCGGATCTATTCTAGTGATAGAAGTTCTAGTATTCACAGGCATATTGAATATGGGATTTTCCACACCCCTTGTGCTCAAAGGGCCAACACTGCCATTAATAATAGTTTGAGGGATTGCACTAATTTTGTTGTTCTTAATTGATGTCAACGAAGATATATTTCGTCGAGAATTAGAGCTCTGAAGAGAACCGATGTTATGATTGACTGAAGAGTTGTATGAAGAATGAGATGAAGGGTTAGATGAAACATATTTGCGGTGTTTCAGCACATGTAATGTCAGAGCAATTATTATAATAAATAAAGTGCCCAAAAGTACCCCCAAAACTATCACAAGAATAATGGCTGAAGAGCTCGTAGGGTTGAAGAAACCGGACTGACTCAACATATTGACGTCAACCGCCGGTAAATTTGTTTCGAAGTCTATATTTCGGCCGAAATTCTTCAGAATTTGTGGCGAAAAGTGAACCAAAACAGAAGCACTGGCACTACGAGGGGGAGAACCACTATCAGTGGCCACAACTATTAAATGGCATTCAGTTGTGTTGAGTGTCTTTAAATTTCTAACTCTGAGTCGTCCCTCATTAGAAATGGAGAACATGCCTGCGTGCGGGCCCTTCAATGACAAGTGAACCACATCTCCGTCGTCGGCATCCGAGGCGTGAATTTCGCCTATTATTGAGTTATTCCTGAGCCTCGACTCTGAGACATGAAAAACATAATTATTTTGCGTAAGAGTTGGGTCGTGTTCGTTGACATTTAGGACAGTAATTGTGATTCGTGTTACATCACTCTGGTGTCCATCCGATACCATTACTCTAAATGTATAGGTTTTGTGTTTTTCAAAGTCTAATGATTTAATTAAAATGATTTCTCCGGTATTTCTGACCCCAAAGTGCTGTTCGTCGTCGTCTAAGATTTGGAATTCAATTCCATTCATTGATATTTTGTCACCATTTAGTTGTAGGGATCGGGAGGTATGCACTGTAAGCACTACTTGTCCGGGTGGTGTGCTCTCCAATAGGGATGTGCTGTAATTTGACTGAACAAATCTTATATCAGGCAACACAAGTGCGCGTCTATTTAGTATAGTGAGTGTGGTCAGGGCATACCGGTCTCGATTATCGACTTGTGTCGCCCTAACTACTAATGTCAAGGGAAGAGTCATTGAAGGGCTTAAAGGCTTTTTAAGAGTCACGTCTCCAAACTTAGAGTCGATTATAAAAAACGAATTTTCTTTTGACTCAGAATTAAAAGAGTAAATAATTGGCGAACGAATGCCTTTGTCGGGGTCTTCAGCTTTGATAGGACGGGGAGATATAACCAGTTGCTCACCGGCCCGCTGATGATCGGGTAAAGTAGCCGTATATTTGTCGTCAACAAAGCGTGGATTTTGATCATCTGAATCGAGGATATTGACGGTTACAGTAGTGGTTGCACTCAGTGGCGGATTTCCTCTGTCCTGAGCTCTTATTGTAACCCAAAATTTAGGTAAAGTCTCATAATCTACAGGTGCGCTCAAAATTAGGGTTCCCTCCAATTGACTCGAGAAACGCAACAGATGAGAGAATGGGCCCGACTCTACGTAGTACTCGACTGTTGAGAACGGCCCCAATTGGTCGGCGTCGACGGCTCTAATGTTTTGCATGACTACACTTCCGACTAAAGTGACTTCACTGATGTTTACAACATATGGCAGACCTATCCATTCGGGCCTATTATCGTTTGCGTCAGTAATTAGAATACGAATTGGAATAATAATCGACTGATCTTTTGAATGTCTTTTCTTGCACTTCACTCCAATAATGACACTCTGTTCCCCTTCCACTCCCTCTTTGTCTAACTTTTTAATAAGAATAAGATCTTTAGTTCCCTCCACGATCTTAATCGGAATATCAGAACTGGTGGGCCATCGACTGGAAGACTGGTCCGAAGCCAGAGATAATTCAATGTCTCCATCAAGTGATGCGTTGCCGATAACCTGACAACAAGTTTTACATTAATTTTAGGCTCTATTTGTAAATGAATTTTAATTACTATAATAAATATATAATAATTATCTCTAATATTAATAATTCAAAAATAACTGGTTTTCCTGTGATATCAATTTGGTAACCGATCTGTCGATTCCAGAGTTTATGTGTTATTAGGACTTCTTTGAGAAAAAACTTTAGTAATTTTGTCAACAAAACAAGTTATGCGTGAATTCTAAGTGATTTGAATCTGATTTGAATGTCAGGTTTGCATCCAAACAGATAATCGACTGAACTGTCATTCAATTGGAAAACTACTCAGACATGAGATTATCGCCAATTTATCTCTAATTCAATTTTAACCTTGCATAAATTACATGACAGCTATTTTAACGCCATTTACAGCCATTGATTGCATGAATAGTTGAAAATTATATCAAAATATAATCCTCGCTAATAATGAGACCGATTCTCCTCTATATTTAACTACATTTGATTGTATCAGAAGTAGTGATGAGATATGAAACGCTTCCAAAGACTTATAAAGAGTAAAAAAGTTTATCTAAAATCAATTGAATGCAACGAATTCGTGACTTAAAAGTACTTTGTATTAAGAATATCAGGTAAACGATGAGATTTTCTTCTTCTGATCATTAATAAGGGCAACAAAATGAACCAAAATATTTTATATTACATTTAGAGCTACAGATAACAAACAACATTAGAGGCTCTAAACTATATAATTGAACCAAAATATGAGATACTGTGCGATAACCACTTATCGAGCTTTTTATTTATTGCTTCACATATGAAAAGCTACTGAATTTGTGGCTTTTATATGCCTTTCATTGCAATTGAATTCATTGCATTCATTCACCTTTTTTTATATTCTGTTCTAAACAATTAAATTCATTAATTTTTTCAAACATTTGGAAAATATATGGAAAATAAGGTGAAATTCATTTTTAAAAAGCTTTTAATATAAAAAACATTTTCATAATATTTACGCCAAAAACACTAAAAGCACATAATTTAATGAAAATTATTTTCTCGTTTAGAGTTTTGTACAGTTTTTCTTGTCTTACGAAATGAGTGGTGAACTCAGCATATAATAGGTATAATCGGCGTTCCTTTAAGGAAAAGAATGCATTTTATTATTTCTCTCTGAAGACAAACACTGGAAATAGTAATTAATGCACATCCATTAGGACCTGATTTCGCTGAACAATAGCTTTAGTGAAGAATAGTTGGACTCAATGTTGTACTCAATTTGTGAGAAGCGCTCAAAACAATTGCAATTAATGATTGATTTGTGATATCTATTAAACCATTTTTCAAAAGCAATTTTGAATTCAATTTATGATATTTTAGATGAGCGCTGAGTTTTGCACTAAATATTAGACTTACTTTTATGCTTCCGATTACACTATTGACAGGTAAACCTTCATTCACAGTGAATGTCTCGGATGATCCTCCGTGTGATAGAAAGCACAGGTTGTCCCGATTTAAACTTAAAACTAATATTATTTGCACCGAAAACGCAAAATAACTTAATTTTAAATTATTTGAAGACATTTTCTTATGATTTAATAATAAATTATTTAATGAATGAGAAAAACATTTTTATCGCATTAGAAAGCGATTCTATTCCCAGAAGAGTCGGTGTCTGTCCTTTCAATGCATTGCTTTTTTGTGAGAACTTTTTCGAATCGCACACACATTCAGATGCTATTGAGTTCACTGTTCACTGTATACTGAGGGGAATACCAATTTATTCCTCTATTCAGGCATCCGTTCAGGTATGGAGCGTTCAGTGAGGCCGAGCCTAAAGCTTGTGTTGAGTTGTTCTGCTGTTCTGCTGTTCTGCTAGGATACCAGTTTCAATACAATCCCAGGTATACCTTTAGCGTACAGAATATGTTACAGCACTCACAACAGTCCATTACTTTGGATCCGCCCGCCCGTCACGACTCTCTGCAAAGTGAAAACAAAGGACGTCCCTAAGTGTCCAACAAATCGAATTTCCGATGGAATCGTTTGAGAATAGATATATAAATATATGAGAATATATGGGAAAATCAGTTCATCTAATTATAACAATAGAGTTATAATACATTTCTTATATATGAATGAATGACATTACAATTGAATCGTTTGAAAGTCAAAAGACTTTTCACTCATTATTTGATTGATTTTATATTCCATTCCATGTCTGAAGAAAAACCAAAAACAATCTCTTTTGTAGTAATATTTTGAATTCAACCAGAATTATAGTCTGAATTGTGATTATTGTGATTATTTGGTCATTTATTTAATTGAAACCCACAATTTGTGTCAAATAGTTTGAGAGTTCATAGGGCGGAATCACTTCATTTTCTCGTATAAAATACTAAATTTCACTCAAATTTTGTTCATTTTTTTCTTCGAATTCAATTTCATTTGTATTTATTTGAGGAAAAATTGGTTCAAAATAAAACTGAAATAAAACAGAATTACTCTATCATTTTGTAGACAATGAATATATTGTGAGAAAAGCCATAAAATTTAGATTCTTCTGATAAGAGATAAGTTTGACCTAATCTTAAAAATTCATTACAGACTTAAATATATTATAATATTTGTTCGCAAATATTTGAGTGCATTTCAGAGCTATTTTGCAAAACAAACACTTTTTATATAATTTGTATTTAAGTAAAAGAATATCATTAGACTTAATCTTTTGTTTACGGTTGTGCTACCTGTGCTCTCCACCCACATTCACTTAATGACGGTATCGCTTCCGAGTTTCAATTACTGGACAAAAATGCAAGGATTGGCCGTCAGTTTTAATTAGTGGCCACTGACTTATGTTAGCACTGAGTTGTGCTGAGTTGTGGTAGTGCTATACCGTTCACTCAAGTGATCTAAAGTTTTCTTCTCATTGTCTTCACTTATTTATATTCTTTCAACATATTATAAGCACTTCCTAACCAACCGAACCACTAAAATGCAGATAAAAGAAGTGAAGAGCAAACCATAGTTTTATAACTATTTTAATATTTATATGTATTATATGTGTGGCTCCGGGCGGTTATATTTAATTTTCGATAAGCAGTTTTGGTTATTTATGCCTTTCATTCAAACTCCTATTTATCTCCAGTTTTTCAGACAGTATTCACAAAATTTTAGAGCAATAGAGAGGACAGGTATTGGTATTATGTTTTATATTGTATAATAGCATGTATGGGAAAGCAATGGTGGGGTTCCGCATCAAAGCCTCTATTCTAGCTTCTGGCGCTCCTCCATACCCCTAATGCAGTCTTCTATGCCTCATAAGCCCACTCTATGCATGTCTAAGACTAACATAAGATTTCTCACAGTATTAGACCATAACAACAATGCTCTGCAGAACAGATGCCTAAACAGATGTTCTCTTTACTGGACGTTCAAAAATATGAGTTAATATAAGTAACAAAAATAAAACTTTATTTTCGTAATAAAGTGTAGCGAAACCATAAATTAAACATAAATGTGAGAAAACTCTATTCCCTAAACATTACATTAGTTTTGATTTCATCCAATAATTATTATAATCATATAACAGATATGTCTTAACTTTCTAACCCATAGTTTACTCAGACCTAAACCTAATGAAAAATCTTTCGGACTCTAATGCACACTCTTTTTAAACACCAAAAAGTGGTTCCCAATAGAGAGTTCATTTTGTATAAGATATGTGAGGACAGTAAAAGGACAG
>JAQIXD010000359.1:0-29131 GCA_034699985.1 Minunthozetes semirufus
AGACAATTGTCTTAACACTCGGCTTATGGTCTGATAATAACATCAATTTTTATGTCTTAATATTGAGAGAAGAAATCATTTAAAATGTTTTGAAAGTCTTTTTGATATAAATTTAATAATAATTTTTTATTGTCGTTATTATCTCGAAAAGTGTTTCCTCGATATTAGGCTACAAATAGTGAATTAGAAGTCTTAATGAGACGAAAAGTTTTGCGAATAAAGCAATGGATTCGGAAATAATTGGTTTATTTGTTGACAATAAGTCTTTAATCACATAAATCGACACAATTTTCGCAGAAGAAGACAATAAAAAATTATTTATTACATAATGTAATGTATTTATAGTTTGATTAAGAGATAAAAACCTAAATTCAAATTCAATTTAAATTAATTTATAATCAAAATAATGGAAAACCTATGAACTCATGTAACTGGTCTGATGGGTGTACCCATCTTTTAGGCCTGTAGTCTCGTCGGGTCCCCAACTCTCGTTCGGTGCCGGCATTGCTATAGGAATGGATGTCTTTTCAGAAGACCAGGCATCAGACGGTGCTTGTGGTTGACTAGTGATTGTGGAGGCGTTGCCACCGCCGGCGGCGGACACGTCTTCTCCCCATTCGTTCTGCAAAGAGACCAACAAATTGAGTATAAAATCAATTATTTATAGAAAAATGTTTTTGTATTAAATATTTGTTAGAATTTTGTAAATAATTATACAAATAATGAAATGAATCATAACTTCTGTCAAATATAACACACGTTTTGAAGTCATTTAAAAAGCAATAAAATAACTTTAATTTCAATCAAATATTGAAATCTGTTATAAAACCCAATTCTTATTCGCAATTCTGAGACTCAGAGAGGAGTGGGCTTTACATCCATTTCAAGAGAAGACATCAAAATCACTGAAAACTATATTTCTTTTTTGACTTTAGCTCACAATTAGAGTAAACTATAATTTATTTAAATAGAAGTTAAGATTACAAACCTTTTTCAGATGAGAAGTGTCTTCTTCTTCCCCTTCCTTTACGTTGAATCAAAAGATGAAAGAATTAAACATTAATTTGAGTGAAATAATGGAATAACTGAATGACTGACCAAATCTGGAATATAGTCTTCTTCGGGATGTTTTGGTTTGCATTTACCGCAACAGAAATTGAAACAACAGCACAGACAGCAGCAACAGTAACAGCAGGTGACGATCGCAGAGCACAGGAATATGGCTTTACACCAACCACTGGTCAGAACAAAGTATGTGTTGACGTTCTCTTCGCCAAATTGTTCGGCGATATAAAGACCGAGAGATCCGTAATTATCATAAATATTACGTTTAGTCATATCAGACAATATGGTGTTCGCTCTGTTTATGTCTTTGAACTTCTCTCCCGCCTCCATATTACCCGGATTTTTGTCGGGATGGTATCTCAACGCTAACTATAATACAATTCAAATCAATTATTTACACATTATTTGAGTTATAATTAAGTTTTTCTCAAAATATTTGAGGAAATCATAACTAATATTATTTTCTATCCATTTGTGGTCAAAATGAGTCATATTTTTCAATCCTTTTTAGATTATTTGTTTGCATATCATTTGAATAAATTGATTTAAACCACGGATTATATCCTATTCTTAAGGAAATCATTAAATATTGTGATTTGAGTTAAATCTTAGAATCAAATCCACAATCAATTTAAAGAATAATTTAAAGAATTTGTGATTAAAGACAAGAATTGAGAGAATATTTTACAATATTTTAGTCAAAAGAGTCAATGGGTATGAGTTTTGGTCGAAAAGTATTGATTAGAATTAAATGAGTAAATAAATTAAAGATAATTACTCGACGGTAACTCTTTTTGATCTCATCGGCGGTGGCCGTCTTGGGAACGCCTAAAATGATATAAAGCGAATCACCCGTCGCTCTGAGCCGGCGATGAATGCAATGAAGAGATAATTGAAATCATTAGTCAATAGATTTTATTTTAATGATTTAATTGAACTAAAAATCGATACTAACGACAGTCTTCTCATCGGATTGTTATCCATTGCAGACATTTTTCACACAATATTTAAGCAATTATTTCGGTTTATTTGACGATTAATTACTCAATTATTTCACTTATATATCAATACATTAATTAATAATTGAATCAAATGATTGAGTAATTGATTTCTATATCAATAGAAAGTGTATTTAAAATCAAAAGTTTATTATTATTTAGTTTTAACTGACATTTAGTTTGTAATTAAATGATCGCAAACTCAAAGTCAGGCTTTGAATGCATTCACTTATGTTTTGAAACTCCAATACATTTCTTGCGATTCTTCAGCCATCGATTGGGCGCTACTTTTGAAACATAACTTTTGCTTGAAATTATAATTTATTATTTTTAACTAATCGGAGACACATCAGATGACAAAACTATTTTGGTATTTCAATATTTTCCGTATATTTCGTATGTAATACTGAGAAATAAAATGATCCTCATATCAGAGTTGTTTATAAAATTGCATTTAATGTTATCAATGAAGTCATGAATACTCGTTATCTCTGTTAATGTTTTTGATAAATCATTTATTCGTTTCCTTTGATTTCAATAATTATACCGAATTAATCACTCATTGAACAAATATTTAACATTAGCATGTTCACTCATCAACCAAACGAAAATATAAAGGAAATACAATCAGTAAACTTTGTTCACTCATTTGAATAATCTTAGATTTAGTTTTTCACTTTTAATCGATTATTTTCAAATGGATACTTCCTTGCTATGGATGCTAACTTAGAACGTTAATGTTAGCATGGTAACAAAACTATTGGTATTATTTTGCTGATTTCCCATTTAATCAGGTTTATTGAGTAAATACATCTATATTTTATTCAAATTAAAATATTGGAACAAGGTAAAAAAGATCTAAATTAGTTTGTTCTAAGTTGAGTGTTCTCTCAAATTAATCTAAATATTAACTTTGCTTATCATTCAATAATATGAATAACCTTTTGATAGCTTTCTCATCAGGTATTGACTTTATTACAAAGTTATTCACAATTTTGATAAAAATAAAGTTGAAAACAGACAAAGAGTTAACAAATTATTTGTTTAACGATTTTTTATCATTGAATTTTCGAATTAAAGTAAAAAGAATCATGATAATTTTTTCGAAATAAATGCTAGGGAATATTCTTAATTTGAGAATTGAGAATCTTCTAAGATTTTATCAAGATTATTGATTATTAAGTTTATTGATCGCAATCTCAAAATGCATTAAAATTCAGTCAAAGCCTTGAAACTATTGAATAACAATTGTATTGTCATTGAAATGACATTTAATTTATTGCTTTTATTCCTCAGAAAAATAGTTTTCTTTTCAAATATTAGTTTCAATTAATTGTTTATTGACTAATGACCTGACGTAACACAAAACAATATTAGAGTATTATATAAATTAGTGAAAATGAGAGGATGTGCCGATTCTTTCACATCCTCTCAACGAAAACCAGAGCTATAAAAAACTTTATTCACTTTATTTCGTTAATCAATTGACAAAAACTTTCGCAACGAATGGCTTTAATCCAAATATCATTAATTTTTGTTCTCTTTTGTCTCAATTTTATCGACTCCTATGAAATCAATGGATTCTGTGGTCGACCAGAAAAGCCCTTCAATTCTCGTCTGATTCCCGAAAAACAGCGATACAGTGAAGGCGAAGAAGTGCTCTTTCAGTGCAACCAATACTGGAATTATCTGCAAAGAAAACGGTGTACTAAAGGAAAATGGATTGGAGACCAGTTTAGATGTGGTATGCATTCAATTATCTAAAAGTTGTTCCAATTTTTAAACAATCTTTTATTGATTTAAAGGCAAAACAGTGGTCGACAGTGATTTAAATTATATTAAAGTTGAAGACATTTCTGGTGATAAGCCATTAGTGTTGTTTGACACCAATTTAACTCTGACTCCTAATTATAAATTTGCGAATTCCTTCCTCTCGAGTCGTTATCCTCCGACAGAATTCCAGGTTCAGAGCGATCGCACAATTCGGTGGACTTTAGGACTTCAGAGACCGATATCTATTCCCTTCTTTAAACTTAACTTTCATTTCCGAAACGTTTCAGTCGAGGATTCCCTTCAAATTGAATTGTCTGCGAACGCAACGGTCAGTCCTCTTAGGAATTGCAAACATGTATTTCGCAGCTCTAAAAGGTTGTGGAGATTCGGCACTAAAGTTGAGCTCAATTTTGAATGCAATGCAACCGATTTGCTAGACTTCGAGGAAGACATGAAATTTGGTTCAAAAGAGATAATTCTTTGGACAAAAACTTCTGCTTCGATTACATATAAATTGATTGCTATATTCCTGGCTGAGTCTTATGAAACTGTGGAACAGCATATTTGCGGAGAACCAGAACTGCCTTTCGGACAAGTGATGAGACCGATGTGGCCGAACACCAATTATTCCATCGAATGCATGGATGATATGAAATATGTTTCGCCCGACAATACAGACTTACCCGGTATCTCATCAACAAATCTGGAATCAATTCCTAATCAAGTCTTTTCTACCATTAGATACAACTATTCATAATCGTCGCTGTGTTTATGACATGCGATGGAACGGCACATATCCAGAGTGTATTCCTCTGACGTATTGTTCAATAGATGGAGAAGAGAAGAACGAAATAAACCCGAATTACAAAATCATTCGCTTCGATAATGTATTTTATTTCAATGAAACCAAATGGTATGCAATCGATGGCACAACTCTTACGTATCAGTGCTCTGAACCACAAAATCAGGTTCTTTTGGGGGACGCCATTCATGTTTGTCTGGGTGGACAGTGGGTTGGGGCTCAACCTAATTGTTTGGGTTCGTTATTCTCTTATAATTCTTATGAATAAAATGCAAATAATTTGAATTTTCTTTAGATGTCTCTCAACTGTCGAATAAAAAGGTGATATCAAAAGACTTAGCCTTCGATACCAATGATCACGAATCAGAAGAAAAGACAGAATAAGAGAATTGCATTCAAACGTCAATTCAATTAAATTTTGTGACAATTATTATATAATTTGATGTTTTCATCAAAAAAGATATTTTGAATAAAATTCATATTTAAAAACAAATTAGGATCTCTTGTTTGGGATCTGTTGTCAGATGAAAATATTGATCCATAAGTGGTATTCAATGTCATTGATGACAACCGAAGCGTTTCATTCAAAACAATTGGATCCCTTTATTACAAGTTTTCAATAAAAATATTTTTCTCCACAAAATGTTATGGATTTTCAAATAAAACCCCAAAATTCAATAAAAATAAAAAGTAATGTTTGATATACTTTTATATCAATTGATTAAAGAAAGAGTTTTTCTGAGGAAAATCCTCTTAAAATTATGTCAGGACTGGAGAACGGAGTTAATAAAGTTGTCATGAATTTGACAAAAGCTTACAAAAGCTCACCTCTAAAGTGGATTTTCTTTCTTCAATAGAGAGGACCGAAAGAATGATTTTCTTTTGGTTATGAATCGAGTTTTTTTCGTGACATTAATGGCAGTCACCGTAACTGCAACTCATCCGACAAATAATAGGCAAACATTTGTTCAAAAAACTCATTAAAATATATGTTTAGTTAGAGTTATGTTTCGCCCAAACATAGAATGAGTCGATAAAAGTGTCAAAAACCTATGAAAACCATTTATTTCGATATAATTTCGATTAAAGAGAAAATCTTCTTCGATATGATTAATTTGGTTAAAGTGTTTAGTGTTGTTGTGGTCGTCCTCTCAATACTGTTGATCACAATACAAGTCTGTGAAACTGCGAAAAGAGATTTTAAGCTCAAAAATTTGTTTCGATTTATGGACGACAAAAGGGTTAATAAAAAGACTAAGAAAGAGATCAAACATCTGAAGGACTTCAGAGTTCATTATATCGATGGCAATAATCAGGAAAAACTTCTTACTTCAGAATCACGACCCCCTCATATCCATACTCTGATTCCACTCCCGTTACCGGTTAGTGCTTTTTACTTGTGATGTATTGATAACTCTTCATTTGAGATAAACTATTGTATGACCATTTACCATTTACCAGGTTCATTTGCCAATTCCAACTCATCCAGGAGACCATAGTCACGGAATACATTCGCCAGCCTCACCATTTCCTGTGATTCATCCTGATCATTTACCCTATCATCATGATACACGCTTTCACAATCATCACCCAGAACACCATCATCACCCGGAGCCCCAGCATTATCACCATTACGAACCCCAACACCATACGCATGAGGTATCTGGTCAATCAACACCCCATTTCATGGCAGAAGCCTCCAGCCCACCCGTAAGACCAATGGCGCCTCCAATAATTATACACCAGGATTTCCATCCCCTTCCACTTCCGATACATTCGCAAGTGGATCACATTGAAGACAGAATAGCATTTCCTGTTTTTGAACTAATTGGTGATAACCCGTTACAAGAGAGCAGAAATCCGTAAGTTTTTGCATTTGATTTAAAATTATATTCAAAATGTTTGCAATAATGCAAATCATGCTGTGCTCTGCATTTCATTCCTGTGTGTATTTGTTGCTAATTTAATTTAAAAGGTCATTTGTTTACTTTGCTAACTTCAATGGATTCTAATTTTAGATCAAAATCAACTACAATTTAGGGTTCAATGCATTGACTTTTGTATTTGAAATTAAATGCTTTGATAACTAAATTATAGCCAAAATTGGGTCCAATTATTGAATGAAGTGATTGATTGAATGAATAAATAATTTGAAGGCAAAGGAATTTCTCTCTTCGGAGACGACAAACTCGATGTTACATAAGATCGAAAAATTCACGAATCAATAACTCATATATTTTTGGTTACACTCAGTAAACACCAATATTTGAAGCAATGATTTGTAAAATTAAGTGAAGAAACACTTCATAACTCGAAACTCAATAATCGAAAGAAAAGTTAAATATTCATTAGATTTCACACTCGAGTGACAGAAGAGAGTCATTTAATTACAGATTTTTCTTAGATTTCAAACAAATAATTATAATTTGCATTAAAAGCGAATTTTGTGGTCAAAAATAATTATATTTCAAAAGTGTTTTAATTATCTATTCGTTTGACTTTTAGAGTGCATCCAAACGCTCACTCTTATGGAGATATCGATATCGATGACTCATTTCGGACTAATTTCGAAGAAAGTGACAAAAATTACCGAAAAATTCATTTGAATGATAGGGAGAGGAATCGAGGGGTGAATAAAAGCATTCAAACCACTGTCAGACTCGTTAACAACAAAAAGTTTAATACAATTCATGACATAAACACCAATTCAGAGAAGACTTTCGACGAAGAGAACAGTTATTCGCGAAAAGTCGTCAAAACAAATGAAAATCACAAGAATTCTGATGAAAGACAACAGAATCAAAGTAAAGACAATCAGAATAAACGTGAAAATGATTTGAGTCCAATGGATAACAGATTGGATCAAAAAATATATTCTGAGCCCTTTCCTGATGAACAGATCGTTAATGTTGTGGAAGACGAGTGGACTTTCAAAGACTTAGATCTTTGGTTAGTCAGATGAGAGACTTTTCTATGATTTCGGAGTTATTTATATTTTAAAATAAAATAATTGATTGAAAATACTTTAATTTTTGTCTCAAATCACAAGAATTATCAATAAATAAAAGAATTTAAATAAATTTGATTTCAATTTAATTATTATCTATAATTCATAAGAATGAGTGGAATAAAGTTTGACATTTCCTTCAATTGTATTAGATATGCTGATTGAGTATGAGTATGATCATTTATAGCTCAATTTCAATGCGCATCAAATTAATGACGATAGATATCGAGGGAATACTTTTAATTGGTTTTTCATAGAATTTTAATTTATCAGAGATTAAATATAATAGATATACATGTAGATAAAAGATAATTATATGTAAAAGTAGGTTTGACTGTATCCTATTCTATCAATAAAACCGCAGTCTGTCTGCGATATTATATGAAATGCCTGTCCTTTTAATAAAAAAGCATTAAACGCAGTGCGATCTTATGTAACTCAACTATATAAAAGAGAGGAATATCGAGGCACAGCATGAACAGCACAGCATAATACACCTGTGCATTCTTATTCTTGGTGATTATTCTCTCTTCTCGTAACTGGTTTTGACATTTGGCTTCTTTTAAAACAAAGAGTAATAGAAAGTGACCAAAGATTTTAACCAGAATTTTAACAGAATATTCTCTCTGTTATTGAATTAATCGTAAGTTTTAAAGAATATTCTGTTTTTCGCAAATTCTTTAATTGATTTTTTTTGTCAGTCAAGTGATGGGTAGAAGAAGCTTCAAAAAGGGTCATTTACATCGAATGGGCCATCATTGGGGACCCCTTTGGGGACCACATTCGAGTGGACACAGATATGCGAGCGATTCCTCGAGTGAATCCTCTTCTGATTCTGAGAGCGGAAAACGTAAGAAATGTAAGAAGAGTTTGAAGAAACAGATGAAATATTTCCGCAAATTTGGACATTTGGGTCAAACTATGCAAGAATCGGACAAAACGGCCAACAAAACGAAGTGCACCCTTTGCTGTCATCTGATCCAACCACTGGTTGACACTGAAATCCTTGAGTGCGGACACATTTACCATCGATTGTGTCTCAAAGGCTTATTTGAATTGTCGAACAACTCTAGTGAGGGTCAGTTGCAAGTGATGTGCACTCAATGCAAACATCAAATCAATGAAAACCTAATCAATGAATTCAAGGCTCGATTTGAAGGTCAGCAAAATCCCGGCCCACAGGTTATGGAACTCAACAACTGATAAGAATTAATCGCAAATATTTTCTATCATTTTATCTATAATTAGTTATAATATTAATCTCTTTTATATTTAATATTAATTTTGAATACAATTATATATTTAAACAAATTTTTCGATTTTTAATTCGTTTATCAGAATATTCTTTGATTTTCTGTAATTCTTATTAATTCCTGAATTGTATTAATAAAACTTTCGGTGAATTGAATGTAATTCTTGGTTTAAATAAAACTCTTATTTAATGTTTGAATAAACATTTTGTTTGTATGTATTTCAGTGTAAATCATAATTAAGTTAACTTTCATTTGAAGTGAATTTTTGTTATGAAATAAGGGTTCGTTTGAGTGTTGAGTGTTTTCAAGCATTTCGTAAACGATTAGCAAAATTATGAGAAAACAACACAACGATAGTCATTAACCTTAAGCCTAAACAAGTCTTTGCTTTTATTATTTGGAAATTCAATTAAGTCTCGAATTTTTTGGAGCAAAACATCGAAAAGTTGTTTAAAAAGTGAGACAATTGGTGTGAAAGTTGTGTTTATTTTGTTCCCCCAATTATTTATGCAATGAATTCAAAGCCAATTATAAACAAAAAGATTCGAAAATATTTCGTTTATTTTGTATACTCTTTGAAAAAGTTTTTAATTAATTTTAAAATCAAAACAAAATTAAAACAAAATTAGAATAAATTTGAACTCAGTTTTAGTCAATCAAAAGGTGTCCCAAAAGACAGATTCAAAGTGAGGGAAGACTTGAAGTGAGAAAACAGTTTAAAAGTTAATTAAAAAACAATTTTTATATTAAAAACAGATTTAAATAAAAGTCTTATGAAATGATTGCTTTATTTTAGCCAAAGATCGCCATATTTTGAGTGTGTGGTCATCGCTGGCAGTGATCAGCATTTGGGGGTCCTTTGGATTGAAAGCCACAGAATTAACGATATCTAAATGCGGGAGTTTTGCTATGCATAGCCCGTAATGTCTGTCCCAAACGTATCCGTGATTGTCTTCAGCACCGGACGCAACAAATTGGTCGCAAACATCCAGGAATATGAAAAAGCACTCGTCGTTAGGAGTGTAGGCTTTGTGGGACCGAAACATATTCCCAACCCTTTTATAAGTCTTTAAATCGATTACATGAATGTCTATCTGTTGTGCAATCGGTGGCGGATGTAATGGTTGTTCAATAACAGCGTCTTCGGGCCACGACCTCGTGTTCACATAGAGGTAGCGCTGGTCAGGACTCAAACACATGCCTATTATGTGTCCCTTTAAGTCTATTGTGTGGTCAACTGTGTCGAAGAGATGTGCCACTGCCTGCTCCTCCTGCCAGTTGGGAGAGGCGGCCAAACCTTCTACTCGTTGTCTTTGACGTTCTTCCAGTCTTTGAGACACAGAAGAAGTTTCGGACACATATTCTTCGAAAACAAATGGTTTTATTCTTTTGATTCCGATTTGATGGGGAGTGTATGTGCGGGAACCGGATGTGAATACTAAGAGTTTATCCCTATTGCACAGCAGACGACTTGTCGTTCCTCTTGAGTCGTCTTCAGAGGAAGAAGTTCTGGATTTTGTGAATTTTCTTCCACTAATTGACCTCTTCTTTGGTTTGACTTTTTGGACATTAATTTTGTTGTCGTCATTGACCTCATCGTCACTTAATTTAAGCCAATCCTCATTCCAGGGAAGGGGCGGATCATCGAAATCGCTGTCAGAATCTGTTTCTGCACTAAGATTTCGACTCAATTTTTCGGGGATTTCACCAATTGGTTGACCCATTGGTTGAGTGGACTGCTGTTCGCACCGGTATTCAGCGCTATATCTGATGGGGCTTTCATTAGTGCACGAAACGTTAGAGTCGGCCCCATAAAAGTCTATCCGATGACTACTATTAGGCGGAGTTTGTAAAGACCTAAACCTCTGATTGTTAGACATCGGTTGCCCTAAACTAGAGAAAGGGTTTCCCCTTTGATTAGAATCACTGCTGTTATGACTTCGATTACGTATCGTTTGATTATCACTAGATTTTGATGTTTGAGGGCTGGGCTCAGAGGGCGGCTCATCGGTGAGACAGTCGGCCACTAATACAGTTCGTATAGAACTGGCGTTTTTGTTATAGAATTTAAACATTCGTTTAATGATAGGCTTTCTTTCGGACTGACTCTCCTGTTGGGCTTTATTGAGCCAAAGGGCAGAACACGAAACCAAATGCCCTAAAAAGTGGAGCCGACTTGAGATCAGATAATCGTTTGTATACCTATTAACAGATATCTCATAAATAAATGACTAATTGAGTGACAAATTGAATACCAGGAGCCGAATATGTCGTACGGCTTATTCAGGACTCGACACTGCAGTTGAAACTCGTCTTCGATATTGAAGACCGCGATCTCACCGCTGGCCGTATGGGCGCCGAAGTGGACGCCGGACACCAACAGAAGAGTATCGGAAGCATTGAATTGTGAGAACTGTGTGTAAGACCACGAATACGACTTCATGTCCGCCGAGTATTTAACTTTCGTTGGAACTGATTCTGTGGACCAAACTTTGACAAAACCATCTCTGGAACAGCTACTGAACAGTAGGCCGTTGTGTGCGAACGAGACGTGCAATACTTGATCCGAGTGTTCCTCAAGTGTCTCACTTTCATACTTTCGGTAATAAATGGTTTTAACAAATAATTGATTATTTCCTCTGATTTAAGGACAGATTAGTTAAGAGATAATTAATGGTTTGACTTATTTGTTCCAATGAATTAAGAATTAGTTATTCATTAATAAAAGACTAAAATAAATGATTACATAATTATAGGACTGATTCTGATATTGAGTTCAAAAATAATAACAAAAACAGAGATAAGAATCAAATGAAAAGTGAAATTCAAATCTTAAGCAAACCTTTGGTGTGTGGTATACAAGACGTTTGGTCTCCTGTCGATAACCCAAAGAGTTTATCGGCTGATCTATTGATTTGTCGATTGTATTGAATCGTTTGTAGAATAAGTTTTTCCACAAGAGGTCATCGGTTCCCACACGAGACCACTGATGGCAAACACAACACACTTTACACATGTCTTCGACAGACAAATACATAAATATCTCTAAGAGCAGAGAATCGGGAACTTCAGACCACATCCTGACCACAATATCTACTTATTATTATCTTCTTATCGATCAATTTGTTTTAAAAATGGTGAAGAGTTGGCAATAGAGATAACAAATTGATGGTAATATCATAGAAAGGCTCTACTCTTAGTCTAATTATTAAGAAATTTGTCTAAAAATGTCTATAAATAAATCATTTGTGAAATAATAGTGAAAAAATCGGTACTTATTTTAAGTGAAGATTTGTTTTTGAAAGCAATTCATTCAATCATATGATTCAGTGATTCAAATGCGAAGACATTTTCAGAGTTTTAGTCATTTGTCGGTATATTAGTGACACTTCAATGTCAAACAATCTCAAGATTTAAGTCTTTAAAATTATCTCAAAATTTCAATTTATTATCTGTTTTGTGATCAATGATATGGATTTTTATGTCAATTTAAAGACCAGTTGTTCCTATGAGTTGATGAGAGAGTCCATTAGGAAGGGATGAAATCGTCTGCTGTTTGAAAAACAAAACAACACAAACAGTTGGCCTTCAGTTCAAAGCATTTAAATGCAATTCAAAGGGGACGTCATCTCGTGTTTAGAATAACAAATCAATCCTTTACTATAAGTTTGGCATAAGTTTTGGCTAAGAATTGAAGGATTTGTTTCGACTCTTTGGAGGAACAGTTATTTATAGCCATTATTGCAGAATAAATGACAAAAACACTTCCAAACGAAATGAAGTGGTTTTGGCACTCATTTCTATGGCAGACAAAACTCTATTTCCTTTGAATTACATATAATTTGGTTCTTAAGAACAACTCTTATTAGAGTCACACAGGAATAGCTATCTTAAGGATTGTATGTCTGGGTTAATGAAGTCCCAAATAAATTGCTTTTGAAATTAAAATGAATATACTTTTTATAGGAACTCATTTCGTAATCAATTAGTTTTGAAATGAATTAATAGGGAATCAAAAACTTTTGTTGGATTTCAGACCAAATTAATTGTATTTAAAGAAAAAAAAGGACTCGAATTAATGGCTTATCCTGTGCTGTGCTTTGGCCTCACTTTTAATTAATCAGATATTTTGTTTTCCTAATTGTTTTTCACTCATAATTACTGACAAGTTTTGCGATAATTTTGTTTGCAATGTTTGCTATGTATGTCATTAACGAATCAAATGTTAAATATTTTAGAAAACTTTGTTTAATAACTTTAAAATACAGATAAAGACAAATCAGTTATCATTTCTTATCAAAACTATTAATTGCTTTTTCCACTCTTTTTCATATTCTTCTCCAAAATAACTGTTTATTGATATTAATGAAGATAAATAAATACCCTATTAGTCAAAGCGTCAACTTTTTTGTGTGAATTTTATTAATGAAAATAAAATAAAAAATCAAAAGTTAATGAGAATTCAATTATTTTTTGGGTTCACTATTTGTTTTCATGGCTTCCCTACACTTTAAATGGATTATTCATTGAATCCAATGATCCGCAAAAAGTTTTCCCCTAAAAGTACTGAAAACTATTTTAAGGAAAGATTAATAAAATATATTTTATTTAACGTAATATAAAGCGATAAAAAGCAATCAAATATCAAATAACGTCTGTTATCTCGAAACTAGTTTTATGTGAATTTGTTGTTAATCTCTTTAATCATAATAACGTCTGAAAAAAAGTTTATTCAAATTAAAAGAAGAGAAATAAAAGTCGAGCAAAAAATTATCAAATCTAGTGATGAAGTCCAGAGAAAACCACTGGAAAGTTGTGTTTATGTCACACCTCTCTGTTGGAGAGCCCTAACGACTGGTGTTCCCAACGCTAGAGTGAGACTCGAGTAAACTCTGTTTGCTGTGAGAAGTCGTGAGACTATTCATTGAATTTATAGTGAAAGCCATTGCTATTGGAGTTAAGGCCTCAAAAAACATAACAATTTTTATCAAAATTTGTTATAAAATCGGATACTTTTAATGCAATTATCTGTTTGTCACTGATTTTGTTAGCATTTTATAAATCAAGTGAACGGATGTCAGAACACAGTCTTATATATCAAATGTATTTAATGGCAATTCAGTGGTTATCTCTTTAACAGTGACTTATATTTTTAGTATATTTTTTTGTGATTGAATGAGTCATCGTTTGTCTCATCTGTTCTCTCATTGAAGACAATTATATTGAGTGATATTTGGCGCCAATCCGTCAACTCTTTGTAGTTTACAAACTCTTTTGGTGATAATTAAGTGTCCATTGGATGGCATCGATGTCTTTCTTGGAGTTCTTCCATAAGGGAGGCAAAAAGGTCCGCAATAATAAGAATGTATGCCTTTCTTAGTTACCATTTAGTTGTTTTACCCAATTATTAACCATTAAATCGGCCAACAATTTGGTGGTGTTCTCGTTGTGAGTCGGGTGTCCTGTCTCTCCTGTCACTCCTATCCCTCAATGTCTGCTTCAATTGTTTTGTCTTTTTTTCAGACAATTCTTATAATTTTCTATAATTTGTGTCAATATTTAGGAATCAATTGTTTCGCAAATGTTTTGCTTTTTTGTTGTAAATCCAAAATTGATTTTGTGTTGAGGTGTGAGCCCATTGTCTGTCCCATTGTCTGCGCCCACGAACACAGATATTACACAATTTGGTGAATAATACCAAACATTTGAAACCGATTTCTGAATTCCTATTAAACCTATTATTTTAACTACAAATTAGTCAAATAATTAGACAAATAGCTAATACCGGTCCAAAAAAACCAGTTGTTCCCCAAAGTTATGCCGTAGTTATCGATAATTATGGTTTTGGGACTCAATTCAGACATTCCTTTGATTACGTTTTGAATGTTATTTGAATGAGACTTAAATTGAGTGAAGATTTTCTTAGTATTTATTTTCCCATATTTTTTGGACGAAAACCAAATAACAGATGTTTTGCCGGAAACTAAACTCACTCTTAATTTTCGAGGAGTGGCCCGGAATGGGAGGCTATTAAACCAAACCATATTGTAATTAAAAATGAATTTAGTTATGAAAATAAATTTTTCAAATCAAATGCTCAAACAATTATAGAAATGCAGCAAAAAAGCCATTTTCTGTTGAAAGCGTTTTTCCCTTTTTGTGGAAGACCTTGTGGTGGTTACTACTGGTTATCAGGTTTTCATTCAAAACCCATATTTCATGCATTAAATGCTTTTGTGAATACTTTTGGCGAAAATTATTGCTATTTATTTCAGAACAGAAAATAGTTTATCAAAAGTAAAACAAATGTTTGAAAATTGAGTTTCAATTGTCTGACAAAACAAAACTAATTGAATGCTATAATAGTAATACACAACTGATTGTACCTCTATTTGTAATAACCGTTTCCCACAAATGTCTAACAAAATAACAAATAATGCAATTATTTCTCATATAATGAGACAATAATTACTGTAATTATTGATAATATTGTTTTTATGAGCAGACATTCCGACCTAAGAAGAAGTTTGAGCCGGGAACTCTCCGGTACAGTCTTCACAAACAGGCCATCGCGAGCCTCAACTCTGGCATCAATTTACGAGAAGTGGTTCAGTTACCACCGGGTGAGACATTAATCTCTGCCTCTCTCTCCCCCCCTAATCTTTTGCTCTTTACTCTGAATACACTAAATATTTCAATAATTATCAATGTTTTGGTCTTATTATCGCAATTTCTTAGATATTCATTACATAACTCTTGGATTAGTGTCTGTTAACGTCTGATCCAAAAATATTTTCTCTTGTTTTTGGTTTATTTGCTTTGAATCTGAGATAAGGGATAAGGCTTTTCGGGAAAATCATTTGCCGTCCAATCGTTTTATGCAATAATTTATAAATAAATTTGCGGTTTGTCTTACTTTTGTTGGAATTAATCATTTGTTATATACATATAAATACATATAATATATATAATGATCTCTTTTTGCTTCAATTTTCCTCTTTTAAGCATTTTTTGCGTTTGTTTTGTGTTTTTCCAAACAATTATTTAATTACTTTTATTCGGTTTTTTTTATAAAAATCTAGTCTTTGTTGAGGTTTTAGTTCCCAAAGAGAGAGCTATCGATGGAATCATTAATTTTGATGACATTTGGGTTTATATTTGAAAAACTGCGAATATTTTTGCGGAATTAAACTGAAATCAGGCTATTGTTGAGCCCAAAGCTATTCACTACTTCTTCAATATTTGTCTCAACGTTTTTAACTGTTTTAAACTCTTAGAGAATTTGATGGAAAGAATCAGGTCCTCAGTCGTGACCCTTATTTATATTATAGTATTTTTCTTTTCATATATTCTTCTAAACAATTAATTATCAAAAGAAAACTTCAATCGCTTTGTTTTGACACTTCTTATGAGGCTTTTTCTCAGACTATTTGTTAGCTTTGAATTCAGTTTAAATTGATTTAGTGTTCAATAGCTGTTCAATCCATTCAATTGTGGCTTTCCTTTGAATACAATATTAATTAATGCGTTTTTTTTATTCGGATTTTTCGCAATTCATTGAATTTATTACAATTTTTGCTACAATTTCTGGTTTTCAAGGCTTTTGGTTATGTTTTAAAGAGTTTTAATTTTTCTGTCGATTAAAACTTCATTTATTTATCTCTTGAAATGTTTGAAGAAACGGTTTTGCCATCGATTTTATTCATTATCTCTTTAACTGATTAAGTCTTCACTGAATTTGTGGCCAAAGTTTTGATTAAATTTAATCCAATTATATCTTTCTCTCGAAATAATTAATTTTTGGGTTATTTTGAGATAAAAAACTGATTTATCAAAATATTATTTTCTTAAAACTGTCTTAAAATGCATTAAAATTGTGTTTTTTCTCACTTTTTTCAAATCAAAGTGAGTGTGAAGTCTATCAAAAACTATCAAAAGTCAGTCATAAGAAGAAAATTAATTTGAGTCACAAAACGAATAAAATCTTTAAAATTGAATTTAAATTATATGTTTAGACGTATTTCAAGTTCAAAGTTGTTTTTATGTATATTTTCCTCTAAAAAGATGGTATAAATCGCCGAATAAGATAAGAAATGTTTGACTTGAAATTCATTATCAATTATATACATTGAGGTCATAACGAAAAACTCTTTGCACTTGAATTTGATTCTAAAATACCTTTTCTCTGCTCTTTTGTGCAATAAATTGCACGAATCAGTGGCTTATTATCAGAGATAAGGAAAAAAACTGAATATTTGTTTCTTAACAGTGAGTTTTCGCACAGACCTGAACCTAATCCTGAAATATTATATCGCATTTGACTGCAAATTGAAGACATCCTTCAAAAATCTCTCTTTAATTTATTCATTTATTCCGATTCTCACAAAAACTTTAGTAATATTGTCTTCGGATTAACTAAAAGCCAATTATTGTTTGATTTGGAAATAAAAAAGAAAATCTTTTAGTGTTTGAGAAAAAAAAGATAAAAATATATTTGATTTAAACATTTTGTCAAACATTTTAATGATTCACTCAAAGGATATCCATAAAAGTTATCACTCATTGAGTTTTATTACGTAAATTGATTTCCCCAACGCTTTTCAGATGCAATCCTTGAACCAGAGGTCGATCCTTCTCTCGATGTGATTAACGACAATTTGAAATAACTCTTCGATTGTTTTTCACATCAATTTTCTCATCAATTTTTTCATCGAGTATTTAATGAATTTTTTTCTTTTGTCTTAAAGTCATTACATTTTTACGATTGAGTCTCGAGTTTTCACTTATTTGTGTTGAAAATGTTTGTCAGCAAACACTTGAAACACGAATTCCTATTAGGACTCTATTAAGAGACACTTTATTGACTGTTCGTGATTTTTATCGGCATCATTGAGCACAGGTAGTGCCGACTGTACTATCACTAACTGTGGGTCACATTATGTTTCAAAATTTATTATAATTAGAAGTATATTATCGTCAAACATATGGACCCCCCTCTGGATCAGCAAAGATAGCATTTGACCCGAAATTATTGATTAATGTCTTTCTTTTTAAAGAATGATTGTATTCCTGTCCTGTATTTCCGATTTACTTCTCATTCAAATTCTGTTTCAATTGTCTGAAGAGTTTGTAATTATGTCAACATTTTTGCATATATTCTCTGAATTTGATTTTTGGAATAAGTTTTGCATAAATTGTCCTCAAATTCTATTATCTTGTATTCAATTAAAAGCATTATATCAAATAAATTCACGAAATGTGAGTTAATTTTAACGATTAGTTCGTATATTAAATTGATTTTCGATATCAATAACTATTTTTTAATTACTTTTGAAAAATAAATAAAAAATAATTTCAATTAAGAAATTCAATCGACTTTTCATGGGTTCAGAGATTTTGATTTATTTTGCATTAAAATTGAATAATTCGTGAAAAACAAAAACCAATCCATCATTTCTCAGATGAAAATCTATTGAATAGTGAACTCAATTAATAACTTTTTTTGTCTGAAAATTATTAATATTTACAGTAATAGAGAAAAAGCCGTGTATTTGATGTTTTATCGCATCATTTATTTCAGATAATTTTGTCGCTTATCTTCAAATATCTATAATTGATAACAATATTAATAGTTTTCCACAATTGATGGCACTCTTTATAATCTTTCTAATCATTAGGTCTTGAAAACGGTTTTTTAGTTTTATATTTTGGTCCACTTTTTAGTTTAAAATCAAATTTTGTCTAAATTTTTGTTTTTATTGAATTAAATATAATTTGAAACCAAGTTTTTGGGTTATAAACAACACTTCTTATCCAACTATCAAATGACGGATTTATTGTAATGTTTCTGAGTCTTGTCTTTTGGCCATTTTTTGGGCTTATTTTAACCGAATTATCACTTATTTTATATATGTTTTGAGGAAATGCTCTCAAAATTGTCTGATTAGAGGCACAGAAGTGATATCTTCAGAGATTTAAGATCTAATTTCAGGCTTTTTTTCTAATAATTTTTATACAAAACTTAATCATAGCTTCAATTGATTGCAAGTTTGCACTTATTTTGCAATTTATTTTCAATTCGAGACTAATATATGAATTAATGACTCTTTTATTGGAAAATATGTTTCGACAAAAATAGTGTTTAGTCTTCGAAAGAGATGTAATGATTGCGAAACCAAATGAAGTGACACTACTTTTGGCACTACTTTTCGCAAATCATTTTTAATATTTATTCGAAGAGAAGTTAATGAAAAGATTCTCACTTTAGGCGATCCATAAATGTTTTGATAGCACTCATTATTTAATGCCTTTCCGTAAGGGTCCGGCGGGCACAGCATGAAATGCCTTAAGAGTGGATCCATTTCTTTTGATTAATATTCAATGAAAGTCTTGAAGCGTTTCCGAGTTTAATGTCCTCTCAATTGATTAGCTTTTAATATAAGATAATAATAATAATGGTTTTGTCTTTAGGGGAAGACCTGTGCGATTGGATCGCTGTCCATGTGGTCGACTTCTTCAACCGAATTAATTTGATTTACGGAACAGTATGTGATCACTGCACTGAAGAGTCCTGTCCTCGGATGAGTGGCGGACATAAATACGAGTATCTGTGGGCCGACGGAAAGACATATAAGAAACCGGTGCCTCTGCCGGCGCCCCGATATATCGCACTACTAATGGATTGGACGGAACAGCAGATCAATAACGAAGCAATATTCCCGACTAAGAATGACATACCATTTCCCAAGCAATTCATCCCAACGACTAAGAAGATCCTCGCGAGACTGTTCCGGGTGTTTGTTCACGTTTACATTCATCATTTCGACCGATTGCTGGCCATCGGAGCCGAAGCTCATTGTAATACCTGTTATAAACACTTCTATTATTTCGTAAATCACTTCGAATTGGTTTCTCAGAAGGAGTTCGAACCACTGGTAAGCAATTATGGCTTTCCTTTACTCTCTTTCTTTGACTTTCTTTTAGTTTTTGGTTTTGTTGTCTCATTTTAATCCCGAAATTGATTTGAATTCGAAATCTCTAAATCTTTGGCTCATTTAAGACATTATACGAATGGATAATAAATATTGAGATATATTTTGTCTTTGATTCCGTTCTGACATCACTTTTAAACTCAGAATTTATTCTTTTATTTTGGATTTTATCTCAAATTTTGTTGTTTTTTGTTTTGAGTTCTCTTTCTTTTCAAAGCAATTATCTCTCATTTAAGCTCTGAATTAGTTTTTGAAAAATATTTTAATAAACTCTTGTTTTTTGTCTGACTTTAGGCCGAACTGACGCGAAGGATATGCGAAACAAAGCCATCAAATGATATGTCATTCAAATAATATATACCATTATCTCGAAAATGGTATTTCTTCTGTTCATAAACTCTTCTGTTTGTCTCTTATTTTATGAATAATTAATTAATTATTATTTTTTCCGTTAAATTGTTTGACATTTTTTCGAGTGAATTACAAAACAATTTTAATTGAGTTTACAATCATTTCTGAGTTTCAGTACTTATTTCTGATAAGAATTGACTTCTTTTTAGTCTTATTTCGTAGAAAAATGTTTATTTAATTTCAGTTCAAAAGCCTTTAATTCCAATCATTTTGTTTGAAATTTTATTAATAGTTTTATTTAGAGAATTATTTTCACGTATTTTATAGTTTAATATACTTTTAGTTTAATTACAAAATGTTTTTAATCCTTTTTTCTGACAAAAAATATGTATTGAATTCTGAAGTGACGTAAAACTGATATCATTTTACATTCAAATAGATTGAAAACAGGGAAATATTATAAATATTTGGTTACAAATAGTTTTAAACGAATAAATTATACATAAATTTAAAGATTATTTTTGCAAAAAATGCTAATTTTATGTCACAAAAGATGCGATCATTTATTTTAGATTTATTTTTGTGTAATTCAATAGATATTTACAACTATTTAGAGCTGAATATATATTTCAAAATTTAATATTAATAACAATTGACTGATATTTTTAGAGAAATACACGTCTTTGAGACCATTTTAAAGTATATTTATCTGTATTTAACTGAAGATTGTCTTAACAATTAGGGACCGACCTCTTGTCCGGTCCACGAAAAACACCCATTTTTTTGCTGACATTTCATTAACTTCTAGTCAATGAAAATATTTGTACAAAAATTAACTCTAATTTTAATTAATTTTTGTTTTTATTCTTACATTTATTTAATTAAAATTCACTTTCATTTGAATTTGAGGCCAATTTTATTGAATTTATAATCAATTTATTAATTATTGAAAAAATTAATTAAAAATAAAATTAATTTTCATTTTTATCACAAAATTATTGAACAAAATGTGAACTTTTATTCCAATTCAAAGTGGAATCGATTTCACCTCAAATCCAAACATCAATTAAATTAGTTTTAGTTTTATTTATGTCTTCTAATTAAGAATGGATTTGTTCTTAGATATTAAAGACAATAATTTGCCACCCCATTCACGCCCAGTATATCTCAAGTTAGGAGTTCTTAAAACTTGAATCAAGTTAAGAATGAAAACTTTGGTTACACCACAACATTAGTTACACTTTCCCTCCCAATATTAAAACGGTTTAAATTATCAAGAATTTGATGAAAAAAATAGATATTAGTCGACATATTCCAGGTTTATCTCTATCGAGAGACATGAATAATGGGACAGACATAGAGAGAGGACAACTTTATATAAAAAAAGAAAAATTAAATTAAAGTTAAATGACTTTCGAATCATGAATTTGGGACAAATGGTAATTACCGCTACTTTTTGTTTTGAGATATCACTTAATTTCTCGGAATTAAGTTATGAATTGTGTTATTGTTTACAGAATTGAGAATTGAGTCCAAATCCGGAATATTTACGACTCTTTTTATATTCTTTTCATTTGAAATTTGGACTCAAATTTTGTTTTGTTTTAATACTTAATAAGACTTCGAGTAATTGAATGCCATATCATATGATTTAATTCTTTGAAATTCAGTTATTAATAGTGTTTAAAGAGATCCCAGACTTAAAAGCAATACATTAACCCTTTTATAGTTTTTAATTGATTTACTATATGTTCACTCTTTTATTGGTTTCTCAAAATCTTTGTAAAAATCAAATAAATCTCATAAAAACATTTTCATTAGGTTTTCATCAGAAGAATAAATCTAAACTTATTTTGTTTTGTTTTTTCGTTTATTCCTTGAAATAGAAATATTTATGAATCTATTGTCGAGAACTTATCCCTTAAGACATTGATCGCAAACTCAGGTCAATAACTCGATCATTGATTTCACTAAAGTGTCATTCAGTGCATAAAATTTGATTATTTTATATGAATTTTGTTATTAATATTGAATTATAGGTATTTTGGAAATGTGTGTCCCATTCTTCACATCACTGTTGAGCTCTTAATTAATAGTAATTATCAGCAGATCTTCTGATCAAAAAGTAATTCAAATATTTTTCTTCTTTTAGTTTATTATCAAATGAAGAAAGCGATGGAATTTCTTTCAATTAAATTCCGGGTAAGTCTTCATTAATATTGTATTCGTAGACAATTTAATCAATGATAAAAGTGTTTTGACTGAAATATGTTTTGTAAGCAATTTATACCTTTCCTTAAGTTTGAGGAATACGTGACATAAATACAGCCAAGAATTCAATCATTGAATTTCAACGATTCACTAATCGCTCGATTATTTGATTTCTCTCCGATTAGTGAATATTGCAATCAATAGTATTGACAAAGAATTACTTAATTTGATTACAAATAACTGTAATTTGATTTATGGTTTGGCGCAAACAGATTGATCTTCCTATTACTTCCTATTAGACCGAACTATCTTTAGGTTAACTATCTATTTCATTATGATTTCTAGAGATAATGAAAGACTTGATTTTTCAAGACTTGGTCCTATTTTGTATCCTTGTTTTGTATCCTTTTTTGAAACCCGAGTATTGAGAGTATCGTAAAGTATATCAAATTAAATGTAAATAAACGTAACTTTTGATAACTAATACATTTATTTCGATCTATAAATCTATTTGTTGTTCTATTTATACCTTTAATAACGAATATTATGCTATAATTAGAAACATTTGTCGACATTCAATAAAATAAGTAAATATTAAAATAATGACTAAATATCAACACTTTATATAAAAAGATGAGTTATATAAACAAATAGTATTCACTGAACATTAGATTTCTGTCATTAAAGTCAGTTTAAAAAGCTTTTTGCGTCATTTCAAGCATTTTATTGAGTATTTTATTGGACGAGTAATTAGTTAATTGACTTTATTTTGGAAATAAATATAGAAAATTTTGCGACAAAGACCTGGATGATAGCGAAATCAATTGTGTTGTACTGCAGTACAATACAAACATCCTTTACTTTTGACGCACAAATATCTTGAGATAAATGTCTTCTTTGCTTACAGTTTAACAATTAATACCAATAAAAGGTTAGGCTATCCTTTGATTATATATTTTATGTGATCAAAGGTTTTAAGTAAACACTGATTACATTTTGGCAATTGTTTAGGATATCCTCAAACTTATCGCTTAAACACTTCTATTTCTTTGAAATCCTTGAATACAATCTGAGAGCGAATCCCAAACGTATCCTATCCTTGAACTCTTAAAAATTATGACTTCACTGTGTCTTTAGTTGACTATGATTTCACTCCGATCACGATTTGAGTGAATGTTCACAATAGAGTACTGTCTGCACAAGTATTGCCTCAAAAAATCTGATTTCAGGTCTAATTTTGTGAGCTCTCAGCCAACAAACAGACGACATTCGCTCAGATATTGTGCCAAAATGTGCCAAAAAGTTACAACTTTCTAGTTTTTCAAAATCATTTTATGCGATTCTTTGCAAAAGATGTATGTTTTGAGAGATTGACGTCAAAGGGCGGCAAAAAACTCACTGTTATTGTGTCTCAGGTCTTAAGAAATTAGTTAATTAGAGTATCGCTTGTAATACACAAAAAAGTCATTTTCAATGTCTTCCCAAATGCAAACACAAGTTATAGTGATTTCAATGAAATTCAAAACAAAATTTGAATGAAATATAGAAAATGACGCAAATCTAGTGCTCAAACCTTTGGCACTGATTTTATGCATTTCGTCTATTGTTTGATAAATGACTTAAAAAGTTGACAAAAAATATTAAAAATAAGGTTTAATAAGTTGTAGTATGGTTTACATTATGACTTAATCTTGGTTAAATTCAGCCTAAATTTAATATCCAAGAATATTCTGTTCAAAAATTATATGAACAGAATAATGAGTGAAAAGAGTTGATAGAAAACAGATGTTTACTACAATTACTGTTTGTCTGAACATCCCTTCAAAACTTGACTTTATTTTGATGCGAATAAAAGTGTCTTTAAAAATGTGTTTGAATTGATTCTGTTTAAAGTTCTTATTCTTCGAAACACTTATTTTAGAACTAAAAAAAGATTGTGAAATAAATCACGAATTAGTGATGGATCATATTATATGTATTTATTCATAAGAAGACTTTTTTTTGTTGAGAACACAGTAATGATCTTCAAAAACAATCTGAGAGTTATTTCATAAGTAATTAATTGAAAGAAAAATTTTAATTTAAAATTCATTCGAAGAGATAAACAAATAATTCAAAGAATGCATAAAAAACATTTAATTATCTTATTTTTCAAATGAAATGTTGGGAACGAGTTAATTGTCAGTTAAACTCAGACCAATAAATAGGCAAAAGCTTTGGCTTTTCATATGAATGACATTTTTCTCACAAAAAAAGAAGTCAACAGTTCTTATGATTGAATGTAATTAAGGTCTAAATCTGGGAATTTAAGCTATGGTTGAGTGTTCCCATTCCCTTAATAAATCACTAAATAAAAAATCTTTGTTTAGAGTCATAATAATTTAGATAAACTGAAAATTCCAATCTTTTTGTATTTATATTTTGAAAATGTCTTTGTGTTAAAAAAGTTTGGTTCTATCAAAGTATTTGTTTGAGTTTTTATCTCTTATTAGATAAGATATTTCACAGAATATATTAATTGATTTGAATAAGAGTTGTATTAAACCTCTACTTGTTTTGCAAATTCTCATAAAAATTCAAATTTCAAAGAATTTTCTATAATTTTTCTGTTTTTATACTCTTTTCTGAAGAATAAAACAATTTTACGAAACAATCATTTATTGAATCGATATGAATATCATAAAACAAAGTCTAAGAGTGAGCAGAGTGAGCATGGTCACTTGAAAACAAACACCTGATACCTGTATATTCCAATTAATTTTATGATTTGTTCTTGGTATACTCATGCTGAGTTTATCATACACAGATATGCACATTCCAAAGAACAGTTCACAGTTACTTTGGAAAACTTGAAATATGGTCAAATTAGAGAATATTATCTCAAAATAGAGAATATAAAATAATTTTTATTCTATGCTTTAATTTATAGAAAATATGAGGAAATAATTAAATAATTGAGATTGTCTTCTAATCTCAGCCTAAGAATTGGAACAATTGTTCCAAGAATTGTTTACGAAAATATTCGACTGAATGTTCGAGTGATTAGATATTTTTAGCGTTTAATATATGGGAAGTGATTTTTTCTTCAAGTTGAAGGTCATTCAAATTATGATAAGAATTCTAATATAAAAGTATTTTGTAATCGAGTCAGACATTGATGTCATAAATCGAAATAAAAGTGTTCGATTTAATGATTAAAAGTTATCATGATCATATTTTGATAATATTCTGATAACATTTTTATTGGTTTTGGGGATAACAATGAAAAAATGTTGGGCAGAGGTCATACAGTCTAACAAATTAAATGGAAAATCATTGCTAAGTGTTTTGCTCTCATCCAATAAAAGCTGTAATTTTATCTGCGAATAAATGAAGATTTGGTACTTTGAACACTTTGATACCTTAATATGACTTTAGTTACAATTGGGAAAAATCTTATCATTTTATTTCCTAATTTTATTCAGGTGTAGATCACATCTTATTTATATTATGAATAAAATGGTCTTTCTCTTCAAATAAGTTATTGTTTTAAAGGGATTCTGTAAAAAAATGAAAATAATTTTTATTCGCAATAATTGTTGGAAAATTGAAGTCTTTGTTTACAAATTGTTTTATTTAGTGAATAAAGAGTGAAGAGTTGGTCACTAAGTTAGTGAATTAATTGTGTTCTTTAGATACTTTATCAATACTTTTACCTTTTGTTTGATAAGATTTTGTTAATTATTAGCGATAAATGAATGAATTCTGAGAATTCAACAAATATTCTGTCGGTTTTTCTCTTATTTTATGCAACATTTGTTCCAAGAAATGTTTTAGAAATTTTATCAAATATTATTATTATTATATTCTTTTCTAGACGTTTCATCATGGTATTTCATATTTATCCTTACGCTCTATTAAATAAACCAATTAATTGTTCCTATTTTGGAAGGAATATCCAAAAAAGTGGCTCAAAAAGACTCACAAAAGCTCAAAAAGTGGGTGATTTTTATAGGAAAGGGTTGAATGATTTGAATGTCTTTTGGATAAATCTGAAGACTCTCTTCTTCTTGAGTTCTGTCCCTTATTTACGATTTGATGAACAAGTGTTGACTCATATGTGCGACACTTTTGTCAAAGTTTTTATGACTATTGAAGAGCTGCCAAAAAAACTCAATAATGTGTTCACAAATAAAATATATTTTATTTGAAAAGAATTTTCACAATATTTTTGATTTTTCAAAACATTTTCATTTCTTATCTCTAATTATCAAACACTGGGTTTTGCATGTGATTTGGCTTTTCATAGAAGCCATAGATTTTCTGCTTTAAAATCGGATTATTTATGATTTATTTGTCGTCAAATCCATAGATTCTCTTGATTTTCATAATTTCCAGTCACTTAAGGATTCTTATATTTCTTATCTTTCTTCTATTTTACCATTTAATGAGTTTTCCTTCGAAATTAGTTTTGAAATATTCAAAAACCCAACACTTTTATGATCTACTATTTTCTCGTAAGTGAAGTAATCTATCAATTTTTGTTTCTGATTAATTAGTCACCAAAAGACACATTTTCCCAATCAATTGATATGAGGTTCAGATTGTGTGCCCTTTTGGGTCAATATTCAATCGGAATATCAGTATTTATTTCATACTTTTATTATCTATAAAATTAGTAATCGCTCATAAACTTATCATTCAATAAAATTGCACCAAAATTAGGCAATAGATTCAGTGATGTTCAAAAAACACTATCTATTTTCGTAATAAAATATGATGGCAACTTTTTTTCCAAAATATAGATAGATGTAAAATGTAGACCCAGTAGCTGTAGATGACTTACCTTTTTGAACATTATATTTGTGTATATAAAACGCGTCATCTTTTTAGAAATTGAGTAAAATAACAAGAAGTAAGAAACTTGTCTTATAAACTGCCCGTCCTTTACGTTTATTAGAATAAACAAATTAATTATAACTATTACAAGATTAGTTTATACTATAACTGTTATACTATCACTATTTTAATAAACAATTCAATGAATCTTAAATTGGATTTTAGTGGGTTCAGGAAATGAGTCTTCAAGAATGTGCGCGATAATTGTGGTGATTGTGATAATGCCACTACCGTTTCAAATGATTTGCATTAATGAAAGTATAGAATCTATAAACGATATATCAAATTATTTCTCAAAATTTGATTTATTTGTTTAAAAACATTTTATTTGTCATTAAATTAAGTAAATTAAAGGGAAACCGCTTTAAAACAAAAGTATTAAGAAATAGGAAGAACTGTAAAGAAATGAATACATTGGAAACCCTTTAAATTAACTTTGAATGACATAAAAGTAGATTAGTTTACATTATCTCAAAAAAATTAAAACCATTTTGAGATTATAAAAAACCCATCGAACCAATCAATTGTGGAGAATCACTAAAATTATATAATTTAAAGAAAAAAAACAAATAATTTATAATTGAATTTAAAAAAGACTTTTTTCAAGAAAAAGTTTAAACACGAGTGAAGATCTGTTTTTGGCGCAAACTCTCAGGCAATTGCATATCTATTATGCAATTTTCATCCAATAGTAACAAACTGTTATATTCACTGATATAACGATTTTTAAAAAAGAGTTAATGAATGAGCAGAAGTCTTACCAGTCTTACAGTCCCACAGAATCCAAATCAGAATCGAGAGGTTCCGGTGTAAAAGTCGTCTTCCAATTCTCGTCTTTCAAATTTGATTGCAATTCATTAGTATTATTCAAATTAGTATTGATATCAAGTTCAGAGTATTATCGGAGTCGTTGCCGACCGCCTATTTTTTTATCGCTTAATAATTCAATTATAGAAGAGTTGAAGATTCGGTGCTTCAGACTGTAGTTGTCTTCCGTCTGAAGTCAATTAAAGTAAAATGAGATGACATCGAAACCAATGAAAGAACTCATCTGATTATCGACTGAAAAATGTTTAAAAATTGTTACGATTTAACTCTCCTTCAGAGTGATAGACAATACGAAGACCTTTTCAGTGCTCTTTTCTGTTCCGATTATTCATTCAAACCGATGTCTTCCGGAAGTCAATACCCAAATGATGATGACTTTAAAGACATCGAAGATATCATAAATAAAAACCTTTCAGAAATCGATCAAATTATAAGATCACCACAGAATCCGTCCGATGAACTCCATATTCATGAAATCAAAGAACAATTGGAACAGATCGAGCCAAGAACACCCATCAATTCTTGTGGTATAATCGATCAATCAGAGGTTTTGGCAAATGTTCATACAATTAATGGTCAGTTTTATTAATTTTATCTTTCATTAGATATTAGTTTATAAAACAAATATTTAAATAAAGTTGTGATTCATTTAAACAAATGTTATTTACATTAATTTAAGTCTATATGAAGTCTATATGTAGTCTATTATAAGTCTATTATAATCATGTCTTCAGTTTTATCATAATTTTATTACAAAACATTCCTTCGAAGTCTTTATTATAAAAACAATTCATTTAAGTCTATTATCATTAGAATATTCATCGTTTAATCAAATGATAACTTTTATCGCATTTTATTTAAAACTTCTGTTCATTTAATTAAAGTTAAGGTTTATGTTAACCAGGGATGTCGAAGGTCTCCGGCCTCAGGGGGGTGATTAGGGGGGTGATTTTTCCGAGTCGAGTTCAGGGGGG
>JAQIXD010000360.1:0-29125 GCA_034699985.1 Minunthozetes semirufus
CATACCTACACATTTAAATAGTCAAAAAAGTTTGATTAATTTGAAAATAAAAAGGTAATGATGTTTAAAATGAGGAATGAGTCCTGAGCGTGTATGATCTTGCACATCTATGCAAATATCAAGTAACAAATGGGGTGCAAATGGAAATAATATGAGTTTTTATTCAACAGGTGTTAATCACTACAAATGGTATCCTTTGATGTGTTTCACTAATTATCAAATATTAACCAAAATTTTCATAAATTGTTAACAAAACAAATAAAATATGAATTTCTTGGAAAAACTCCCACAAAATAAATGCAAAAGAAAACTAATTCATACTAAAAATGAACTCAAATCTACAGTAAACGCAAAATAAACAAAATTCAATGATTTTTAAACTAATTAAAGACGAATAAAGCGAAAACCGGATCAATTAACAAAATGCAAAAATGTGAGAATGAGGGGACATTTTTATCAATATTACATTCCATTGACAAAAATGGGTATAATATCTCTAAGTAATGAATATTCGGGAAATTATTCCGAATTTTCTGATTAATATTCAATCAGTGATTCAGTGAAATGAAATACAATTAAATATTTGATTAATTTTTATGATATTATTGTTATTCAGCGAAAAATTATTAACAATTAATAAAAGAGAGAAATCATATGATTTATACGATTATTCGGTAGAAATGATAAACAAATTAATACTAAAGAAATGAAGTGCGAAAACAATGATATCATACCTCAGAATATTTGATAAAACCATTCAAATCATTGTTATTGAAGTTATCCATTGTTTTCAAATGCTTTCCATTTGTTTATTGAAAATAATTATCAAAAAATAAATATCTTTAAAATCATAACAAAAGTTTCAGAGAGAAAGTTAAGCGAAAACTCTGGTTCTGACACTTTTTTGACAGTCAGGGAGGCTGTGCTCACAAGCAAACCATAACTCGAGTGGAGTAGGGGTTCGCCTGACTTCTGGTGCCACGATATGAACAACAACCTGTGCTCTTCGCAGCATTTCTTTGCGTAAGAATGTTATAAACGTTTGCATATAATCTTTAAAAAACTGGTATAACTCTAACCCCTGTTTTGAGACAAAACCACTTCTCTCTATCCCTTTATAGTCAGAGAACATGATTTGCTTCGGGCTATGAATGCAATAAAAGCCAATATTGGAGTCAACAGTCAATCACTGATTATATTCATCGCAATTATCCACATCTCAGTTGAATTTAATTGAAAATCAAATGAAAACAAAAATTTATATTCAATTAATTCATTGGTTTTTTGCAAATACTCTAAAATTAAAGTTTGGTTTTGATTATTTAAATCAGATATCATTTAAATTTGAATTTAATGGAAGAGCTCAGAGGTCTCACATTTCAAGGGAACGACAGTCAAAATAAAAATTATTATTTAAATGATATAAAAATATTTTTATTGAATTTATGGCAAATCTTTCTTCGATTTTAATGTTTTTATAAATAAAGATAAGAATAAATTGGTTTCACTTCTGGTGTGAATGGACTTAAAACTAACAAAACTTCTGATTAAAAACTATCGATAAGATTTGCACAGAAAGAGAGGAGAGGAGTCTACACTCAGTAGACCAACACTTTTAATCAAGTGTTGGCCTCAACAGTCTGTCCGTCAATGAACTCTTGAAGTAACGCTCAAAAGTAAATACAATTCAAACACAAAAACAGACACAACAGGGCCTGACCTCACGTCTGAATTAATGTCTGCAATAATAGAAATTATGGGAACTCTTTTTCTGGCCATCGCTTTCAACAAATGAGACCACTCTTTGAAAACACCGGAAAATGGCGTAATTGACGAATCTCTTCAATTAGTGACAATTATTTAGCCATTGTTTTAAACATAATTATGAAAACGACATCAAATGAAGGAAAAATTCATTTAATAATTTCCAACACTTTTTTCAATCACTTTTTAATTAGTTTCGGACTTATTTAGCACAGAATAGGCACTGGATGACAGTCCAAGGATATTAACTATCAATTAGTCACACCTTTTAAGGTTAATATTGAAGAATAAGAAACAAAGGAATTTAATCAATAATAAAGACGTCAGGATTAGAGGATATCTAGATATTGATCGCGATTATTGCCTTAAAGGACACAATCAATGAGAAAATACATGTCTGACCATCAGATAACGGTATCGGAAGTCGAGAATATCATAATATCAGTGGGAATATCATTAGAGATAACTTTATTTTTACTATTTTTAGCGGTCTTTCAGTCAATAATTGATTTAAAACTAATTATTAATTAAAATATTCTTTTGGTTTAATTTTGTGACAAATCTTTGATAAAATGAGGTTTAAATTGGATTTGAGGTCAGATTAGACACATTTTCAGATATTTTTAATTGAAATTTGATTTGAAAGGAGAGAAGAATCCCTTTAATTATCAATTAATTCATTTAATGGCAGATAATCACTGCTTTGCATTAATTATAGAAAATGTTGTAAAACTTGTGTTCAAAAACTATTGGATCTAATGATAGGTTCTAATGATATTAAGTGAAGAGTTGATTACCTTATTTTCGAGAGGAACTGATTCCTTGTTTCTTTTGAGCGCTAGATTTCTGATTATCTTTTTGGGACCAATACTGGGAACACTTCCGACATTTCCATTACTTCCATTTGTGGTAGTGATGGACAAAGAGTTCATTTCTTGCATACGAAGACGATTTGTTGGCCATTCGTCACTCAACTGATTATTCAAAGCCATTAATCACTGGTTTGAAAACACATTTGAAATGATTGACTTCAAGAGGAATAAATCATTTGAATCAATGAATAAATCGATCGACAAATTCGGATAATAATTAACTTTAGATTCAAATAAACTTTTGATTAATCGGTGGAAAAACAAATCAAAAAAGAGATAAAAAACAATCGGAAGTTAAGTCCTTTAAAGTCATACCAGAAATGAGTTTCTGGCCGTCAATTACTTATTGACAATAAATGTATTACAAAACGGATTTAAAAATAATAAAATTAAAGATAAAAATAATACAAATATTTAATAATAATTGAAATTAAGGCCTAAAACAAAGGCACAAATCAATGGAAACATAAATATTTGATGAAATGGTGTTATTATGTGAACCAAACGGCACTCTATTTGAGTGAAACAGCGCTCAAAACCACTAATCCATAGGTTTGTCAGCAAAACGAGAGTACACTCCCATAGAAACCATTCGCAAAGATCTTAGAAACGGCACAAACACTCAAAACCAAACTCCACTTTAATTTATTTAAATTTAATTAACCATTAATTAAAAGCCTTTGAATCCGATTACAATTGCATCCATTGACTCTTCTGTCGAGATTCAGGCAAAAAATATTTGCCTTTTGTTGTGTTAATGAACTTTATTTGCATTCATTGCAAATGTAAGCAAATATTAAACAAAACTTTTGTTAACTTTTTTTTATTGCATCAAAAAAAGTTTGTATCAAAAAGTAGTTCATTAGATCATCCATTGACTGTGTTTATGGAAATTATCCCGTTTTGGCTCTAATTTATTGTATCACAAATTATATCGCATTTTATCGTAAAAAAAACTTGATTATAGATTCGATGTATGAATGGTTACAAAGATATCACTGAAATAGTTGTTCTGTTTAACAGTTTATGAGTTGTTATTATTCTGTTCGACACGAATATGCAATTAATGTATTCGTTGTCCGAAAGCCAGCAATAAGTTTAACCTTAATCTCAGTCTCGGAATAAAAGTCAACTTTTTCTATGACTAAACCTTTTTTTGGCGAAAACCCAGAATAAGTTTTCATAAATATTGAGTCCATTATTATTCAGATCACGAACTGAGGGAATGATTAGTACTACAGACAGACTGTTTGCCCAAAAATGGTTTTGTCAACAGAATGTATACCCATTTGGACAAAGAATAGAACAGAACAGGTATCCGATGACACAATTCAAGACTAATGTCGCTTTCAGTACATATTTTTATCATCAAAACTGGAGCTCTAATTATAATTATGACACAAATGAGGGAACGACTCGTTTTAAAGTCCGAAATAATTCTCAAAACTTTATTGTTTGTAAAATACATTTAAATAATTGTAAATTCAATTAAAAAAGAGTTCTATTAATATATAATTAATATATATCTAAGCTTTCATTGAAATACCGATAAATAACTCATTGAAAGGAATGCGAAAAACGGGAGAAACAGATAACAAGTGTTTGATATAAGTCTTTATTTGTCTTTATTTTGTTCATAAGTCAGACGAAGTGCGGTCTCTCAGACTTGAATTCGAGTTTATTGGCAACCATTCCGAGCGCGTTATCCATAGCGTCAGTTGATCTCTGAGTCAAATGAAACTCTTCGATGGCTGTAGTGGCGATTGCGATGTCAGGCATCAGATCACTGAGTGTGCGGCGCGACTCGTTTGAGGAAAACTATTCACAAATTAATCAAAAATTATATAAAAATAAAACAAAATTTAAAAGTTATGTAAAGAATGGGAAATACCTGAGAATCTAAGTCGAAGTGCGCTAAACGAGGAGTACTGGACTCCAACTTTATTTCGGAGGCATAGCTATAGAGATCTCTATCTTCTGGCAATACATTAATATTTCCCAAATGATTGGTGAGGGGTCGCGGGGGTGGGGGTATACTAAGAGAGCCGACTTCACTCGGAACATATGAGAGACGGGATTGTGCCTCATCGGGAGCATCCATATTAGCCAACGCGTAATTTGTTCCGTGCAATACGTCTGAAGCTGCGTCTGGAAGACCAAACTCACGAACCACTCGAAGTTGGATCAGTTTTAATACTTCACAACGATTAGAGACGAGTGTCAGCGCTCTTTGGCTCAGAGCTGACGACTTTAGTTCCTGTTCTCTCTGTCTCATTAACACAACAATCCTTTCCTCAAGAATTGGCAGTTGAGGTCTGGAATTAGCATCAGGTATATCCTCATAACACACCGCAGAGGAAGAAGAAGAGGAGGAAATACACAAATGGTAATGATCTGAACCAAGAAATCCATCGTTGTTTGCAGTGAGAGCTGCTGTCAGAGCGTCGGGAATACATCTATCGATCTGTCGATTGACGCGATTCGGTATAATATCTCCCATTCGACCGACTCTTTCTTCGAGAATAGCTTTGGCCTCTTCCACGTATGGACCAAAATATCGCGGTCTAATGAAAGGACCCGTTCCCCTACCCCTAAACCAAGCGGTTATGCCTCTGGTCGGTGGTAGAGCTGCGTCCTCTCCCAACATATATGGCGGAAGAGTACTGATTAAACCTCTTTTGGCGGCATTCGATAGAATTTCGCTGTCGAGGGGCAGGATATGACCGATCCTCACGTGACACATCAGCTCTGATATGATATCCCTGAGCTCTGTGTCGTCCAATTCCTTTTTGCGAAGTCCTCTTCTAAGACTGTGCGCAGTATTGCTGACAACATTTGGTTCTCTTTCTTCCATTCTTTTGGTTAATTTGTTTTCACCCCATTTGATGACTGATTGCAAGACTTCGAGTTCACTCGACTGCAAGAAGTCTGACTTAAGGGCTTCTATTAAATGAGTTAATTCCAACTGATGTAACAGAGGGGACGACCCAATCGATGAAAATTCTTCCCTCAGAAAACAAAGCGCTTGTCTTTTAACCCACGGCGAGCCGTGAGGCTGTTCTGACCACTTCAGTATCATAATCAGTGTCTCCAAAGATAATGAGTCGATCATAAGGTCTTCACAGCTCTGGACGAGTGAATCTAATTCTAAAAATCTGGAGATTTCGTACAAATCCATCACTTCTTTAACCATAACTACCGACGAAACTGTTGTCGAGTTGTTGTTATTACTGGAGTTTGTATTCGTATTCACCGAATTCGGGGTTGAATTGAGTTCATGATTGCACTTACAGACGGCTGACTGTAATAATTGGATCAGATCTGCTGTCAGACAATCCCTATACATCACATGAAGTATAACCCGAGCGAAACGTCTGCTGATAATGGATTCGTCCAAAACTATTTTGGTTCGTTGATTGGCGTTCAGAGAATCGGTCTCTGCTTTGCGCCGTTCCTGACGTTGGATAACATTCCTAAAGAACGGCGATCGGGCGGCCAGTATTGCCCGATGACAGGCATACTCTGCCTGATCACTACAGGCCCTACACTTCTTGTAAATACTGTTGGAATAGTCTCTGTTCGGCGGCGGAGAGAAGAGTAGAGAGGCGTCAGAATAGAGACCCGTTTCTAATAAATGTTTGAGATCGTGAGCCAAAGGGTTGGGAACCCCACACTTTTCGCTTATTTTGACGAGGATTTCATAGGAGGCTGAGTTACTTCGCGGGTCATAAGATCCGGATAACTCTCCTGAATACAGATACCGGAGTAAATCATTCAATAATTCGACTCTAAGCCCAGGAATGTCCAGATTTACGGTTACGTAACTCCCGAACGGCTTTTTACTCAACAGCTCCCGAAAAGCGGGACAACGAACACAAACGATGGCTTTATGTACCGGAAATGTGACCCCTTTGTAGACAAGAGTTATGTCCGAACAGTATTTGAAATCATATAATTCGCACAAATCATTCTGAGTGGTAGAGGCCAGGGGTCGGGCGCTCTCAGCAGATAGAGACAGTTCTTTCAATAAACCGGAACATTCATATTCTTCGCACAATTGCTTTATATCTCTGGTAGTCCACGAAGAGATGAAATCTCTCATAACTTGGTTGTGGTCGAAACACTTTGATGTCCGTCGCCTTCGAACCAAACGCTTCCGGAGTGTCGCCAAAGAGGACAAATTCTTGCGTTTCTTCTCCTTAATGGGCGGCACTATATTAGTAAACGAACCATCGGTTGTCGTCCCATTAGTTCCGTGACCGCTATCTGATAGAGATGTCCACGAATTTGCGGTATCTAACGAGTCGTGCGATGGCGGAACACCTGAAGACGTCGAACCGGAAGTGGAGCCTAATTGTGTTGAATTACTGGCGCCCATATTGTTCGACAATTCGGTGATAATTCGTTAAAATTATTAAAAATATTGAAATAATATAATAACTATTAATTTCATATCAGTTAAGACCAAATGGTGTCACATATTTTTGGATCGATTTGTTGGCAAAACAATTATCACATAATGTGATCAAAAAACTAATTAACTAATAAATCAATGATTCAAATGAAACGATTGGTGTAAAGATTGTCTGCTGTTGTGTTTTGAAGTGAAAAATGATTGGATTTAATGTCGAAATTAATTGAAACAAATTGAGTCAAATCCAACACAACTTCACTCAAAGCAGACATTTTGACAAACAATCAAAACAGTGATTCGCCGTTGAATTCAACGTAAAAGTCGTCTTCACTGCAACACAACAGTCGTCCCATTTGTTTGTTGTTTTGCATACTTTTGTTTTCAAACATACATTACTTTTACATAAATTACAACTAAATCACAAATATTTCAAATTCTTCTCCAAGAATATCACCGAAAATATCAAATTCAGACCTATTTTTCGACCAATTATTTAAACAAATGATTATTTATTCGCAAAATATTTCAATTATTTATAAAAACACATAAATTATGGCAAAAATAAAATAAATGAAACCATTAAATAGATGTCAAATAAATGGGAAATTTTCGATTAATCGTTAGATTCTTCGTCGGAATCGCTTTGTTTGTCCCAATCCTTCATTTTTGCGCCAATCATAAAGTCATCCCTCAATACTTTCCACTTCTGTTCGCCCTTTTCTTCAGTTTCTTTATTCGTAATTTTATTGTCCTAAAAGAAAATGAAATTTGTTAGTCATGAGTCAAGAGTTGGAACAATTGGATCAAAAACAATACTTTTTTCGATTTATCCATTCCTTTGAGTTTATCGAGAAATTGATTTTTATTGAATTGAGACAACATTTTATCCCTTCTTGTCTCAGAAGTGCCGACTTCTTTGATTTTAGTGTCGATTGTCTTTTGCTGTTCTTTAACGGCGTTAAACAATTGGACGACACCTTTGGTGGCGATCGAACACAACTGTCTTTCCTTCTCATTATTGTAGTCTTTAATTTTGGTCTTATGCATGACTTCCCACTCTTTTTTACTCAATTTATTCTTATTCTTCTTCGTTTTGACAACACTTTCATCAGTTTTCAATTTTTTGTTCTTTTTGTCACTGCTTTGGATAACAGTTCCGTCAGATTTAACAATTTCTAAATTATCGGTTTGTTCTTCATTTTTTCGTTTAATATCTCTGTCTTTCTTAGCCTTCGATAGAATTAATGATTTGTTTTTGGGTTTAACCGAAAGAACTTTATTGATAGCGTCAGCCCAACCACTATTTGCCGCACTCGGATCAGAATCATCATCTCCTGAACCATCAGAGTCTGCAGAGTTATTTGCATTGATATCATCCATTTCTTCGTCAATTTGATCCACTTCTGAATTTGAATCATTTTCGTCTTCACTAGACATCACATCATTCACAGAAACGCTACTCTTTTTTGATAATTTGACGGCCATTTCGTTGGTTCACTATCTATGGCCTAAACTGAGTCCTCTCGAAGATAATTAGATGTTTATCGAGAGTTTGAGTTAATTATAATAATTAAATGTTAAGTCAATTGCAATCAAAACACAATTTAAAAGACAAAATCAAAATTAAATGCAAAAACATGTGTTTGTGAAATCACGTGACTTTCTATACACATGTTTTGTTGTAAACAAAACAAACTCAAAGTTCAGTGAAATGATTGTGACATTTGATCATTGATTGAGTGAAAGTTATTTTTTATTGATTCATAATTTCTAACAATTGAAGTACAATTTGAATCATTTGATTAATCATTGATCAACTGTTATATGAGATGTGTAACTAATTTATCAAGTTCAAAATGGGAAACGTCTCGGAATTCTTGTGCTCAGAAACGTATTTCCCGATTACCAATCGGACTATCAATCACCAGAACTGGTATTTGACCGATTGTTTTGAGTCGATGGTCATTATTATCCCGATCTACACATTGCTGGCAATCATTTCTTCACTTTTAATCGGATGGACATCAGGTTTGAGTCGGACTTTAATTTTAACAAACTTTTGGTTAAAACGATTGTTAAGAACACAAACTTTTATTATTTTGATGATTTTGACCATTATTTTGATCGAAATGATACTTATCTCTGGAGATTCGAAGCAAAATAACGCCTTCTTTATGTCGAAGATTATTGAAATGATATCTTTACTCATTTATTCAATTAATTTGTTTTCAATTCAAAGAAGAAATTATTTACCAAATTCTAGTCAAACAATTATTGCCATTAATTTAACACTCATTTTGATTCTCTTCTCAAATGTTAACCACTTTTATACAATTGTTGTTAAAGAGGATAATTCCCATCAATTTATTTGCTCTCTTATTGTCTTAATTTTGTGGACATTTCATCTGAGTTTAAATGTATTGATATTAATTAAATTCAAAGCAAGTGATGATCAGAACCGACTATTTGATGAAATCAGTAATATTTCAATAATTGATTCAATTGATAATCAATTGATGAGCGAAGAAGAAGCGAATATTATCTCAAAAGTAATGTTGGTTTGGGTCACTCCTCTGATGACAAGAGGAATAGAAAAGAAGATTACTTCAGCCAATGATCTGTTTAGACTTCCGAACAAAATCAGTGCCAAAAGTGTTTCCAAAAAATTCAGTTCAGTTTTTGACATAAATCCGATTACAGAAGAATCAAACTTAAGAACAAAATCTTTATTAAAATCATTACTCAAATGCTATGGTTTAGAGATTTTACTCGTTGGGTGTCTTAAATTCAGTTCAGATATATTATCATTTGCCGGTCCTCTTCTCCTCAACAAATTAGTTCAATATCTAGAAAGCAATGACCACAACAGTGTCGATGGCTTTTACTATGCAATGGGTCTGTTCTTAAGCACATTCATGTCCTCAGTTTTGATCAGTTTATTCAACTTTTATATAAATAATACTTCACTTAAGATTCGGAGTTCAGTCATAACAAGTATTTACAGTAAAATACTTAGCGTTCGCTCAAACACATTGAACTCACACTTCAGTACCGGAGAGATATTGAACTTTGCGAGCACTGACACCGACCGAGTGGTCAACTTCTGTCCCTCTCTATTGCAATTCATAAGTCTTCCGATCCAATTGTCAGTCACTCTGTATCTTCTCTATAATTTGTTGGGATTGGCTTTTGTGACGGGAGTTGTCTTCGCTATTGTATTGATTCCAATAAATCGATGGATTTGTAATAAAATCGGAGATTTGAGCTCAAAAATGATGGAATGGAAGGACAAGAGAATCAGATTAATGTCTGAAATATTAATGGGTATTCGTGTCATAAAAATGCATTCCTGGGAAGACCTGTTTGACAAACGTATCCGTCATTTGAGAGAAGAAGAAGTGAAATATCTTAAGGGAAGAAAATATTTGGACGCCTTCTGTGTCTATTTTTGGGCGACGACTCCTGTTCTCATATCGTCTTTAGTTTTTGGAACATTTGTTCTAATGAATGGCAAATTGACGGCTCCGGTAGTGTTCACGAGTTTAGCGCTGTTAGGAATGCTAATAATGCCTTTGAATGCCTTTCCCTGGGTTTTGAACGGTTTGATGGAGTCTTGGATTTCAATAAAAAGACTGCAAAAACTTTTTGATTTACATCCTCTGGAACTCAATAAACACTATAATCTGAAAATAGCGGACAATAATAATAAGATAGAAGTGTTGGGCGCATCATTCAACCTGTCAGAGTCAAGTAGAGTAGACACAGACATGATTTGTCGCTTTGTTTTAGGTCCAATCGATTTCACTCTCACCTCAAATATGTTTATCGGAGTAATCGGTTCGTTGTTTGCAATCATTTCGTTTGAATGCATTCGTTTCACTCATTTATTTCAATTAAAGGCAAAGTCGGGTCCGGAAAGAGTTCTCTTATGAATGCACTGTTGGGTGAAATGCAACGAATTAGTGGTAGAATTGGAATTAGTGAAAGTGATTTACACTCCGGTATCGCAATTGTCACTCAGGAGCCATGGATTCAGAACACGACTGTAATGGAGAATATCTTATTTGGCAAACCCTTTGACTCTGAACGCTATCACTCTGTTTTAGACGCCTGTGCTCTCATTGACGACATTAAGGTAATAGTGGTTTTCCGTTTCAATAAATCCTTTATAAATAGTATTTATTCAGACCTTTACTGAGGGAGACCTCACACTCATTGGCGATAGAGGTGTGACTCTATCGGGCGGACAAAAGGCCAGAATATCTTTAGCCCGCTCTGTGTATCAAGATTTTGACATTTATTTAATCGATGATCCCTTTGCGAGTGTGGACATACATGTGGGACAACACATATATGAAAAATGTATTTTAGGTCTTCTGAAAGACAAAACCAAAATCATATGCACTCATCACCAGAAATATCTGTTTCAATCGGATCTGGTCTTGAAATTAGATTCGGGACAAATCATGGCTTCCGGTCCTCCAAAAACTATTCTTAAAATCAAAGATACGCTCAAAGAGAAGGAATCCAATTGTGATAATGAATTCGACAAAATTGAATCCTTTGAAGAACTCGAAGTCAGGATCAAAGAGGAAGAGCGCGAAGAAGGAGTGGTCAAACTCGACATTTATATAACTTATTTGAAATCCGTTGGAATAAAACTTTCGGTTCTAATATTGATATCAATTTTATTGATGCAAATGTCTAAGAGTGCGTCCGACTGTTGGCTGGCGTTCTGGACCTCAAACCATAGAATAGAGATTACGTCAAAGTCTTCCACTAATTATCTGATAGTCTTTGGATGTATTGCAGCCATTAATTCTGTTCTCACATTAATCCGTTCTTTCATTTTCGCTTATGGAGGAGTTGTGGCAGCGCTTCGACTGCACACAGACTTATTGTCTAAAGTGTTGAGAGCACCGGTCATTTTCTTTGACACAACAGCTTTTGGAAGAATAATCAATCGCTTTTCCAGTGATGTCTTTAATCTGGACGACGGCCTGCCTTTCACTTTAAACATATTTTTGGCACAACTTTACAGTCTATTGGCCTCAATATTCATCACAGTGTATGGGTTGCCATGGATTGCACTCCTGATTATCCCGCTATCGATTCCATATTATATAATTCAAGTAAGCATTCATTCAAATGATTTTGATTTATAGCCCTCTAATCACACCTCTATTATGGCTCTACTCTATTAACTCACATCACTTATCAGCGCTATTATCGATGGACTTCTAGAGAATTGAAAAGACTGAGCGCTGTTTCACTCTCTCCTATTTATGCTCAGGTATTCAAAACTGAAGTCTTTATTAAATATGAAATGAATTTGATTTTCATTAAATTTGACTTAAATTTGACTCAAATACTGTTCAGTTGGACGAAACACTTCAGGGATTAATCACTATCAGAGCGTTTGCTGCTATCGATAGGTATTATCTTAAAATAGTAGCACTTCTTTGTCGACTCATTTTTCATTGCTTTTGAAACTCTTGAAAAATTGGGAACAGATTTGTGCGCGAAATGTGTCATAAGTTAGACATTAATAATCAAATACAATACGCGACGTCCGCTTCCCAGCAGTGGCTTAACCTCAGGCTTCAGATGTTAGGAGTAGTGATATCTTCAGGGGTCGCAGTATTGGCTGTTGGTCTTCATTATTGGTCGGGTCAGACAATAGACTCGGGTTTAGTTGGTTTAGCGCTCGTATACTCTCTATCAGTGACAGGCCTTTTAAACGGAGCGGTTCAGTCATTTGCACAGACAGAGATGGATATGGTTTCAGTGGAAAGGATTATGCAATACATAAATAATATCGAATGCGAACAATCGATAGACCAGAGTATGGGTTGTGTTCAGTCACTGACTCAGTGGCCCAACAAAGGCATCATTCGCTTCACTGGAGTTTCAATGCGTTATCGAATGGATTTACGTCTGGCCTTAGAATTAGTTTCTTTCACTACAAAGCCTTTTGAAAAGATTGGAATCGTAGGTACAGACACACCATACCAATGATAAATACCATACCCTTTGTCTTATTTGATTCATGCAAACACTGTTTCTATTGATTGTTCTGTAGGTCGCACCGGTTCGGGCAAATCGAGCCTTTTTCAGGTCTTATTTAGATTAGTCAACATTGAAGAGGGAAGTGTTACCATTGATGGCATTGATATCTCGAAAATTGGTTTAAAGCAGTTAAGGTATGCTTTGCATTCATATGTCAATCATTAGGACAGACATATAACAGCATAAAAGAGAATAATTGATTCTTTCACTTATCGCACAAAAACACTTATAGACTAGAATTCAGTTTAAGTTTAAGTGAAATAAGATTTCAATTAATTCATAAAAAATTGATTATTCTTTTCAAGAGTTGAGATAAACTTCGGATAAAAGTTTGTTTTAATGAATAATTTTGTTTGACTTAAAAGCTTTTCTGACTTAATCTTAACATTATTTTGCAATTAAAGGAGTATTTCCTTTGAATGTAAGGAATGCCTATTCTATAGCACTATTGAACTGACAATTGCAAGCCTTTAGAGAATATTTCAAAAGCTTTTCTCAAATGAATCAATCGATGAGAATATGGTTTTCATGAGATAATAACATTTGTTTCCTTTGATTATAACATTCTCTTCTCTGGTGTTTAGGTCGAAGTTATTCATTATACCTCAGGACCCTTTCCTATTTAGTGGTACAATAAAGGATAATCTGGATCCTCTCAGTCAATACACAGATAATGAGATTTGGCATTCGTTACGAGAGTGTCATTTGGAGTCTTTAGTTCTGAGTTTAGGCGGTTTGAGTGCAAACATCAGCGAAAGAGGAAGGGATTTGAGTTGTGGACAAAGACAACTGCTCTGTTTGGTCAGGGCTTTGCTCAGTAAGACAAAAGTGTTGTGCTTAGACGAGGCCACCGCTAGTATCGATCACAACACTGAACAACTCATTCAGCAAACCATAAGGAATGTGTTCAGTTCAGCGACAGTTCTGTTTGTGGCGCATAAGATAGAGTCAGTCCTCGACTGCGATCGTATAATAGTCATGGATTCGGCAAAAATCGCTGAAATCGGATCCCCTGATGCTCTCATACAGAACCCCAACTCTTTGTTTTACAGTCTATGCAATCGATAAATAAGTTTTTCAATAATTCTCTCTATTTTTCGCTCAAAATATTTATTCGTTTTATTGTTTACACTATTTTTTGGCAATCATTTGATGAATAAAATTTTACGAATAAACGCATTGTTCGCTCATTTTTAGCCAATTTTTTGTTATATCCTCTGATTTATTGAATAAATTCTCTCTTTTAATGCAAATATTTTTATATCTTTTGTTTGTGAAACGCTTTATAAGCGTTTTTCACGATTTAATCGTTAATTAATTCAAATCAAAGGTTTGTCTAAAGTATTTGTGCGTCCATTATCTGCAGTTATCTTCTCATTCATAATAACCATCTCTCAGAAGATTAGCCAAAAATATTGCACAAATTGTGTTAATATTGTATTACATTATTATTCATCAGAAAATGAATGATTGTTTCGTTGTTTTGTATCATTAATGCAAACATCATATGATTATTGTCTTAATATAGAAAATTCGATTACTATTCGATTCAAAGTTTTGTGTCATTTCCTGTAAAAAGTATTATCAATTGATGGCTAAGAGATGGATAGTCTTAAAATTTGTCTGTTTTTCGTCACAAATGTGAGTCTATCTATAGAAAAGGTCTGTGCGATCGATAGTGATCTGAAGCGCTTAATTCTGTTTGCGGTGCCTTTCGAGTGATTTAAACTTTTTTCTCATTATATGTGAGATTCCATTATATTATATATAAATCGGAATTTAATCTGACTCTCAAAAAGATAAAATGTTTGTAATCAGAGGTATTGTATGCCAAAGGGATGGAACAGCTATTTATGGCGATCCAGTTCATCACAAGATGTTGCCGTTCGACATATGAGGCATAAATATGAAGCACAGAATCGGAACAAAAATAATCGATTCATTTGAGGCACTGGAGTCTCACTTATTAATGATTGAATATTTTCTTATAATCTCAACAATTTATAGTAAACTATAGAATTAGCTCTAATGGAGTTCCAGTGTAGTGCCAGTGCAGCCATTTATGCAAATATTTATAATTTATGAATAAATTGATGGTTAGATAAACAATCAAAAACTGAATTCCAGTCATCTCTCTCTCATCTCTGATTTATTTCACTTTTAAATGCCTTTTCGTTTACTTTTGTTGCAATGCATTAGAAATTATCGGATATTATGTATTACTAATGGATGTCATGCGCTCCCAATCAAACTCATTTTGGATTTGATGCCCCAATTCATGACATTCAAGAGATGCTAACTTTTATGTCCAATTCTGTCAACTGTTAGTCAAACATTGAATAACCCGGAAAGTGCTTTAAACCATATAAAGAGCAGTTATAAACTTATGTTTAATGCTTTGGGTCTTCTTAGGCTTTGGCTTTTCCAGGATTATTATTACAAAATCGGAAATCCATTTATTTTCTTATCATATCTTGAGGACAGAATTTTATTCTTCCCATAAATTCAATTAAAATATAAAGTCGGAGCAATTCTGTTACCTATGAGTTCCTTATCTTCAATAGAATCTATAGTTTAGTTAAGTTATATCTAGTTATGTTGTTATGTGAGTTATAGATATTAGAGTTATAGAGTTATAGATATTCCGTAAAATAGTCGGTAAGAAATTTTAGTATATTTTATTCATATAAAGTTATAGATATAAAGTTTAGAGAATTTGAGATATACTTTATTTTAAAACTGGTGAGGGATTAATGGATACAAAAATGGCTTAAAGTATCACAAATATAGTCCTTATGCCATATTTAATCTTCATTTAATGTATTCTAACTATAATTTGTTTTGTCTTCTTTCAAAACAGTGACTAAAAGGATGAACAAAAGACTCTCTCCTCCCTCTCCTATCACAACCTTAACACATCTATTAGTGATATCAATGATATTTCTTCATTTGAATGAATGATATTTTGTGAAAATACAAGAGATTTATCAAAGAATACAATACTTTCTTTATTTAAATCTCGTTTGAGAGCAGCTGTTCCTTCCATTCAATGAAATATTACCCAAAAAGCCTCAAAAAATAGTCAATATTGACGACCAAAACATCAATTGTTGGGGAAAGACCCAAATGTTCGGATCATTAATAAATTTGAAGCAAAAATTCAATTCTTATTCTCAGTTGAGTTAAGTCGCGATTAAAATAATTGCTTTTACAAAATGTTAGGTTTAGTTAATAGATTAGATTAACTTTTTTCTTCTCACTCCAAGTATTATCAATTCATTAAGTATTCCGACGCAAAGGGAATTCATAATATTCTATGATTACTATATATTTCAGTATTACTCCCGATTATAGTTTATAACTTTTTGGGATAAGTACATCACACCCGAAATAAGCCATGTGTTGGCTCTCATGTCATTTATACCAAGATTTTTAAGACGAAATATTCTAAATAAGATCAATATCTACGACAATATACAGAAGAGGAGAAGTGAAGCATAAATGAATGTTATCTGAAATTTAATGATATCACGTATGAGTGCCTCAATGATTATGTTTGCATCGATGGTATATCTCTGATATCACTCCTATTCTTCTAATCATAATATATATGCGAATCACTTCTCTTCGCATTAATTGATTGTCTAAAAAATAAATGTTTTTATCCTTAAATGTGAAACACTTCAGAAGTGTCTTGTTTTCAGACAAATATGTGAAGAGAGAGACAAAAGTATTTTGAGCACTCAATCATAAAAATTCTCAATTCTGTTCTCAAAGTCTGGTTTTACTCAATTTCTCAGAATTTTGTGACTGATATTAAATTCCTGGTTATATTAATGGTAATATTCAAATCGCCACAAGTTTTATATTCACCCATTCTTACAGTCTTTTCTTAAATCACTGGTCTATTAAGACATCAAATGCTCTGAAATTTGAATATAAAATTTTATTTGAAATTTAATCCAAAGAATGTCTTAAGATATTCGGAGACATTCGTTACATAATTTAAAAATTAAGTCTATTTTCAATGAAATTTTATTTAATAATTTCTTATTATTTTTCATTCCTTAAAACGAGAGAAAACATAATATTCTTTCATTAATAATAACAATAAATCTCTTCAAAGAACTGTTCTCTTGTGTTCAATTCCAAGAACTTCTATTTTTGACCCGAATATCAAATTTAGTATTGAATTTGTCTTATATTTCAAGACTACCTAATAATCAAATCAAATAAATTCACTCAGATTTTGCCCAAATTGTGGGAAGGGATGAAAAATTGAATAATAAATCAAAAAATCTTCTGAATTATGGGAAAAATTATTCGAGTGATGACAAATTGCTTGAATATAAATTCACAAAATTCATCTTAATTTATATATCATGTTATTATGAATATATAATTCAAATAAGATTTTAAACTTTGACAGTTTTAAAACAAATTTAATGTTAAATTTGATTTACTCAACGAATCATTAGATTTCATAAGAAATTGAGTAATAAATTCAATTGGGATTTGATTCGAGAGTAGAGAAGAGGAGAGACTTAACTCCTAAGTAAATATTTAGTCGAATTGAGTGTATATTTCAGAACTTTTTCGGACAATTATTCTGATAAAAGTGTTTAGAAATACATCGATATTCTGTGCGAAGAATGCAATCAATACTTTCACTGAAGTGTGAAAAGCAAAAGCAATCCATTCTTCGGAAGAGAAAGTAATTCAAAATATTCTTAAAAGTTATTCACAAAAAGTGCATAAAATTTTGTAATTCAAATGAAACACAATTTCTTACATTCAGAGCATTTGTCTGATAAATATTGAGATTTGGCATTGAATCGAGAGGTGGAGAGGGAACACCTCAAGAAAAATTGTCTTAAATTCACTCTATTATTACATAATAATAGATTGAGTTCGAGATGTTTAGCGATTCTCAAACTTACTGTACATTCAAATGATTAAAATTTGCAAATTTTATTCGAGTGAAGCCCTGAGGCCCCCATCGATTGGCAGGCATTGGCTATCATTGAATTACTTCGTGATCTTTACTGACTCTTTGTGAAGACTGATTCAAGACTACTGAATACTGAACCACCACTATCACAATCACTACTACTACTGATATAGAATGGAAGGCCAGTTCGCGTCTCATCGAGTCAGTCAAGAGATGCCGATAAAATGCAGAGAAATGCAGACATCAATTACATTCTCTATTGTAATACTCATAGAATAAATGCCACATAATCTATATGAATAAAGAGGACGGGTATAAACACTAGTTTCCATAAAGGTTGAAGAAAGGTTGAAGTAAGGGAACGGCATAGATTTCCATTTGATAAGAGAAAATAAAAAGCATTCAAATAATCTGTGCTTTTGGAGGTGAAGACTAATCAAGTGAAAGCAAAATACAGTGTAAGTAAACTTATATGAGAGGTAATGTGTGTCCTCTCTGAAGGGTCTGATTTGATACTCACCCATAGTTTGCGAGAAAAAAATGTTTAAAATTATGTGTAATTTGTTTTTTATGGAAAATCCTGTTTTGGATTTAATGCTAGATTTCACTTACAATAGGATTTTCTTCACATAAACTTTTTTCATAAGAATTACTCTCTAAGAGAATATCGAAATACTTTTCAACCATAGGATGAGCCGGATATTGAATTTTCATGTTCTCAAAGGAGTATTAAATTGAATTTAAAAGCACCAATTTGTACCCAATCTTTTTCTTTTATCTAATAAAACAAAAATTCAACTATTTTTGCAATTTTTCAATAGAATTCAGATTATATTCTTTTCTCATCATTATAATGTGCATATATTCTAACATCTATTAATATTTAACCAAGGCTTAAATTTTAAAGGATTTTAGACTAAAGCGATTATTATTTTTTAAAAATCATAAGTTCATTCAACACTGAATAATTTAATACCTAGTTTAATGTAACAGGAATCATGTTTCGCCTTCTAGCATACTAACACAAAGAGTAACTAGCTCAATTAATAAAAAAGTTTAGCTGAAAGTATTTTTGGATGCAATCGTATAAAGAAAAGCGAATAAAATAATGTTTTATTTAATTGAGATTTTATTATAAACCGAACTCCGGTTTGGAAAGCAAGTGGTGATCCATAATAGTTATGGCGCGCCTGCGTTACGCAACCAAATGAAAACTGGATCTCTTGTCTGCTTTAATAAACAGGTATTAGAGAAATAGAAGTCAGTTGTGAAACAAGGAATGTAAGACTTCGCACGAATTCGTGATTCACTTCAATATAATACATAAAATTCATTTTCTAAGTTCATATTCGGGCCTCAAATCACAGAATCAAAACTTCACAACAATTGGTTATACCGGTAAGACTTACCTTTACATTTATTTTTGAATTTCAGTTGACTGTCTTCAGTTGACTGTCTTGCTCATTTTTCTATTGCTCTGCGTATTTATTTAACTGAGAAGGTGACATTTGATGACATTTGAAACTTCCAATACTTTCAAATAATTTGATTAAAAATTGAATACATTTATTGAAGTCATATAAATGTAATAAATGTTTGAAACATAAAATTCTGCGACAATTCTATAAATAATTCAAATGAGTAGCAAAGGATCTGGAAGTTTGTCTGACAGGAGACCAATTGCTTTATTTATTGAAGTTAACGGTAAAATCAATAACTGTCTAATTGACGTTCCCTTCCTTATGGCAACATATCATTAGAAATAGACTTCTATTCGACTAATTAATTGTCTAAAAATTGTTTATTGTTTTCTATAATAAGGTCTAAAAACACTGATTTTAGGTATTGTTTGCAAACTCTTTATGAACCGCAAGACCTAACTCTTTGTTATTGTGAAGGCGTCGAGAAAAAGGTTATCGATTATAATCAGACAATGAGTTTGTTCACCACTAAACTGATTACAACTGAGAAGCCATTGAATAAAATTCCTATATTTAGAGAATACTTAATTCAAATGATTTGCAGAAAGTCTTAAAATAAACAAAGTATTTGTGTGTTATGTCAGACCTAAAGTGGGTTATTATTCGCAATTCCTATCTAATAGTGACCTTCTCTCAGCTAATATCATAGGAATATCATAAATGAATTACAATGTATAAGAAATCACAATTACTATCACAATCTTTCGTATAATATGGTGAGACTCGCAACTAATTAGACTCAATTATCTCTGTTAACAGTGACCCCTCTTTAATCTGAGACAATGCGAAACTTTGATAATTAGTAGGTCTTGGGATCAGACATGAATCCCACATTAATTCGTTTATAAATTACTTTCATAATTACAAAACAATTAGATTTAGATTCAGTTGAACTTCAAATCTAATGATTGATTAAGTTTTGTCACTCAAATATTGAATAACACTTTGATTTGAATCACAAATTCTAAAAACAATTAAAATTTAATTACTTTTCAATAAATTATTAGATTATAAATAGAGGCCTATTTTGTTGGCCATATATTCAACCGGTTTTCCAAAAAACATGAATAAAAGGATTGTTGAGAGCTATTTCCAGGAGGAATGTCATTAATATTTAGCAATTTTGACTATAGTTATAACTCATATCCTCATCCATTATAATTTTGGTTTTTTATTTCTTATAAGAATTTATATCTTCTTTACATTTAAGGTTATTTGATATCCAGAGACAGTTTTCATATGAAATCTTTCAAAAGTACCACAAATTGATTGCTTTTTTGCCTCTAAAGGTCTGATATATTAGATATGTTTACCGAAAGCCTAAATCAATAAATGAGTCGAAATGACTTCAAAGCAAATAAAATTTATGACGAGAGCTCACACCTAATTAATTGGTGGCATAGGATCTGTTTGACCGACTTATTGTTCAATTATTTGCGTCCATAATGTGATGAGCGATAAAAAATAATATTGATATCAACGATAAGCAGTTCTAAAATGACATTTTCCAGTACTTGAACACTGAATTTGAGCCATAGATTCATCATTTTATAATTGGGTTGACTTTCAATTCCGAATTCTATTATCCATTTCTTTAAGACATTTAATATTTATTGAAAAATTCTTTTGTTGTGATATCACTGCACACAGTCTTTCTCCCATCAGATTAAACATATATCTGTGAACCGGATTCCCTCTATTTTCCAGTTGAAAAGCGAGTGGGTCGGGTCACCCCACTGTTCGGGAGCAGTGTTTTCAAGTATTCCTAATAGGAATGCCTATTATTTCCATTTTTTGCTTTAAAACAATAATTCGAGAGATCATTAAGTTCTCAGCGAAAGTAATCATTTATAAAAAGTTTGCAGCACTGGTAGGGCTCAAGCCTTAAGTTTAGTGAAATTGTTGACTGACAATCACGATATGCTAGCGTTTGGTGAGCATAAGTGCACCTGATATTGGCCGGAGTGAAGGCGTTCACCACTAATCAGTTTTGTATCTCTAATAGCATTCGTTTTGCAGAAGTGATCGATATATGACAGTAAATATTGTGGTCACACACGAAATGTTAATCTATCGGACAGTCAGTCGTTGCAAAAACAAAATCATTAAATCAAATATTGTTATATCGAGTCATTGCTATCAATAAAAGGTTATTTGAGTAACTGATAGCTTCAATAATACGATAACTTACTGACAAAAAACTTAATGATTGCTTCCAATCATAATAAAGTTGAGATCAGTTTACACGAGAACATCATATAATATCTTTACTCATATACTAATAGTAGTAAAAATTGGTAAATATTCGATCGGATTCGGGTATAGGTTTATGGAAACCGATTCCAGACTTTCATTTATGACTATATTTTAAAAACTAATGCATATCTAATGGTTTTTCAGTTTTCTTTATTTCTATTATTGTTATTACTATTAAAGCATTGTTTCGAACCATTGTTTGAATCAATATTTCTTTTTTTTACTCATAATTCAGAGCGAATTCAGTGATGAATATTAAATCAATGAATACTTTTGGCAAACTCTGCAAAATATGTGACCGAATCGACACAAATGTTTGTTTAAACTGATTTTTAAAAAAAAAGAGTCTTTTGATGTCTTATATGTCTAATGACGCGAATTCTTAAGAAGTTTTTCAATTAAACAAATCCAATGCATAGAACCTATTGAAAGGTATAATCAGTCTGTTCTCTCATTACCGACTTTTCATTAGCAGTCGAACGGGAATTGAAAATAGCAGTTATACTACACTTTTATTGCGTTCAACTTTTTATGGGTTAACCATTATTTTAGTTAATCTCTTCTCAGACTGGAGTCAAATAAGAAGTATGCGTGTGAAGTATCAATGACATTATCAAAGACATTTTCAATGACAATTTCACAATTTTAGTCCCAAAGCAGCCAAAATACATCGTTTACTTTAGATCCTACCTGGATCTCAGTTTAGCCCTAATATAGTTTCAATAAATAAATCGATGCATAGAAGGGATCTACCAGAGTCTCTAAACAAAAACTAAATTCCTAAATCCATGAGGAATTTTCTATCTTAAAAATTGATCAATTTTCTCAATGTTGGCTCAATTTTGTCAATTTTCTGACAAATAAAGTATTCTCATATACTTTTATAAGAAAATATAAGTTATTTACAATAAATATTTGAGTTTTGGCACTAATTTGATGATTTTATTGAATAATCACAACAGAAACCATTTATCCTAAAAAGTTGTGAAGAATTATATTTTTATTAAATTATTTTCTTCAAAAAATGTGTGATATTTTAAAGAAATAAAAACATCTTTTGGATTTAATTTGAATTCTTTACACAAATCGCTTTCAATTTTTATGTTTTGTTGGTTTTCGAGTTGAAATTCATAATAATTTCATTGAATATATTGAAAATATTATTCTCTTAATTGGAAATATTCCATAAATTACTCGTAATATAAGCCATGTTTTCTGCAATCATTACATGAAATAATGAAAATAAGTTTCAATTTATATAATATTTTCTTATAAGTTATTAGTAGTTATGAAATACAACAAAAAGCTATTACTTTATGCATCCATTGAAAGGATTTTCAGCTTTAATATTAATAATTTGAATTTTTTTTTGCAATTTTAATGACCCGTAGATATAAATTAGTTCAATTAAATGACTGCAAGTGGTCGTCGACTCTCTTACACAAAAGACAGAAACTTTTGTTTTTATTTCGTTCATAAAAATTGTTTACGTTTTAAGGTTTGATTGTTTTTCGTACCGAATATGAGTTTTTTCTGTTATAAGGCCTCAAACGATCCGAAAGCAAACAATACATTAAAGAACTGAATTTTCATCTCTTTTTGCTTTATTAATGAGAGGAGCAGAGAGGAGCTGAGAGGAGCAAGGCAGATATAATCTATATGTTCTCTAATCATTGCTCTAATCCTTTCTGATGAATTTCTACATAAAATCTAGTAATAAGTTCCTCATGTGTTCCCAAACATAAAGCTCTTTAGGAGTCTTTTGATTCCTCTTTTTAGTGATCATTAAGTATCCGATCATTAATTGATTCTGTGCTCAAACGAGATGTTAGACCAAAATTTGAACCTTATTTGTTGGAATTAAAATCGAGTTGTTAAAATGAATCGGTCTTATTGGACATCTTTCTTATTAATATAAAACCAAATTTTGAAAACTTTTATTGTACTCCAGTTTTCTTCAACTCTTATGAAACGCATATTTTTTTGTTTGAATTTTTATTTCTTTCGTTTGTTTTCTCTCATTTAATGACAACAAACGTCTGGATTGCGAAGAATGGCCTGAAGGCCGACAATAATATTACTTCAAATAAATTTCCAGAATCTTTGGATCCGAACGAAGTCTAGATATGAATGAAATTCATCTAACATTTAATTTTGAGAAAAATGTCAAACGAAGTGTCGCTTAAAATATATTATTTGCATAAAACTCATTATTTGGTTAACATTTTCACGCTTTTTATGCAGAATGAGGTAAAGCCTTTTGAAAGGCAAGGAATTCAGGCTTTTTATTTGATGATAGCTTTTGAGTAGTTATTAAAACTTCAAAAAATATTTGATTTGTCTGAAAGCCATTCATTTGAGTCATTTATAGTCAAAAATAATTAAAATTAATGAAAAAATTCATTAAATATTAGTTTAAAAAATAAAACCAATGATTTTAGACACGAAAGGCTAATAATTAATAATTATCTTTCAATTAGGGAATAAAATATCTAAGTTAACTTTAATTGAAATTAACTGACTCTGTTCATTGTCCGACAAATAAATTTGATTAAAACTGAAAAAAAGACTTTTATTGAGAAAAAGACTTCTTTTCATATATGAAGTTTGTTTTCCGTCACTATATTCTGAATCCTTTTGATATTTCTGCAAATAATGTCTGAATTTCTATCAAAAACATTTAAATTCGTTTGAATTACGTTAGATATGAGATGCTCAAGGGGATTCACCTCCAGATAAACTCAGTGATACCACTATATGCCAGTTCAAAATTTGAAATCAGCACAGAATAAGCTGATAAGTGTCAGTCCAATTCAAATGTGATTTTTCTAAAGCAAATAAAGAATAGATTTTATGGCTTTTCTTTTCTGGAGTGAAAATCCAAAAGATCAAGAGGTTGCTCCCCTCCAGTACTTGTATTGACTGTAGCTTTCTTACCAAAAATGACATAACATTTTCCGCTTCCATTGATTCCTGTTTGGAATAAACCTTTCTTCAAATGAAATATGGGATCACTTGAAGTACAGAATAATTTGAAAATTCTTAAAGTATTGACGTTTGAGTAGTTTTTATAACTTATATAAACCTTTTGGAGTGTATGTGCTTTCATCAAATGAAGTGATCACTCATTTCTAAAGTAATTTCAATGAAAATTCTTAACAAAAACAAAGATTTCTTTATTTTTGTTAAGAATTCAATTCAAATATTTCATTCAAAATCAAGTTTTTCACTCAAAAGTCAAATTACATCCGAAAATTGAGTGTACAACTTGAGCATGATTCATTTCGCAATGTTTAGTCAACATCTTTTTATCCGATAAGATATCTCTCGATAATATTCAAAGAGATTTAACTCCTATTCAACTCATTTCGGTTTAAAAGTTCACTGAAGTTGTTGTTCATCCAAATGCAGTCAATATTTTTGGTTTCAATTCAGTGAATATTAATGGACTTTATTTCCAGTCCATTGATTTCAAAGATGGGTTTTTTCTATTACTCGTCAAATATTTTACTTTGAATTCTTCATTAAGTCTTTTGAAGAAATGCAGACCATTTGCTTTCCAACTTTGCCTTAAATTTGAATTTCCAGGGATAGGGTTTATGAGTTGTTTCCACTTGATTTCAAGTTTAATTAGAAGAAACGCTTCAATGAGTTTTACAGAGACTTGTAATTTACGATCTGTTTTGAAAACATGTGTTTTTGGCCAAAGAATTATTCAAATAAAGGAACTGCTTATCAATCAGATGTTCACTCAATCGTTATCTCTTCCATACCTTTAAAAGATTGTTAGGAAAAGAATTATTCTTTGAAATGAAAAGAATAATTCGATTCTTGCATGTCTTATCAAAAAGGGATTACCAGGTCAGCACTTTATTTGTTTAGATAAAGTGGTCAATAGATTTGATATTCTTAAGGGAAAGTTTGGCTCTCAATTCCATCTAAATCTATGATAATCTCATATAAAATAGACAAGAATTTGCTACAAAACAAAGTGCTACATTTGGATAGTCTAGATATGTTTAATGTTGAGTATCTTGATTATTTATCATTTCATGAATTAAGATCTCGTTTTACTTTTCAGATGAAAATATGTTTTCAAATTATTATCGATTTAAAGGAGTAGTGATTGAGTTAAACAAAGTTTATTAGATTATGAGATATGATATGAGGTTTGGAGATATGTGTCTCTTCGTTAACGGGGAGACAAAAACAGAGTTTCTCTCAGAGTTGTCTCAGAGTTGTGTCTCTTTTATTTAATTAACACAAAAATTGTTCTGTTCTTTGAGTTAATTCAAAGTTTGTATTATATTATGAAAAGACGTCAATAGAGTATAGACTATAGTTTTGTTAATTATATTTACTCTTATTATTGAACAGAAAGTCAATAGAAAGGAGAAGAGCGAAGCAGTCCTACAGTTGTTGTCCACCGAATTACAACTGAACTGACAATCAATTTGTCGAAAAGAACAGAGAGTTGTGACACGACTTGTAATTGAGATCACAAGATATGCCTCATTCGCCTCCAGAGAGTCCCAAAGATAATCACGAATTAATTAATGCCTCCTTTTGTGATCCAAACTCTTATGGAATGCCATCAACTTTTACACCCATTTTGGATGTTCACAAAGGAAGGCCAGTTAGACTACAAGTTAAAGTGATGGTTCCCGTACAAGATCATCCAAATGTAAGCTCAACTCTTTTTTGTCTTTCCTTTACTTGTTTTCCTTTTTTTTCTTCTGATAGTCAAACTATAATCCCTGTCCTCTAATCGATATCACTAATTAAGGACAACAGTTTTAAAAACTTGTTTTTCTGTTTGACTCAATTGTAGTTCAATTTTGTTGGCAAATTGTTGGGCCCAAAGGGTAATTCCCTGAAGTGGCTGCAGGACCAAACACAGACCAAAATGGCAATCTTAGGCCGGGGCTCTATGAGAGATAAACAGAAAGTAAGATTTATTAGCGCTCAGGGCTTCAAATGTGTGATATATTATGTCTCTAATCGCCTAATAAGGAGGAAGAGCTCCGCCAGACTATGGATCCAAAATATTTTCATCTGAACGAAGAGCTTCACGTAGAGATAACGGCTTTCGCACCGGCACCTGAAGCGTACCAAAGAATGGGTAATGCTTTGCTTGAAGTGAAGCGCTTTCTGGTTCCGGTTTGTATACAATTTGTTAGTTTTTTGCCATCAATTCTAAGGACGTGTTGTTTATGATGTTCTTCAGGACTATTACGATGATATACGACAACAACAGCTCAGAGAACTGGGAATACTGAATGTCGACAAGAAGTCTAACAGCAAATTAAGGTATTCTCCAGACATCACTGGTTTAGTACATTAAGAGTGTGATTGCTATCCAATGATTGCTTCTAAAACCAAATCAAATGCTATAATCGATTGGTTATTACAGAACAAATGACTGCACCGGAAGCCGGCCCACAGTGCGAGACAATGAGCCATCAATTCATCAAACAATCGCTACTAACGATAGCTCAAGTCTCGCAGTGGCAACACATCCACATCTGGTCAGTCCCATCACTAATGGTTACTCTAATAACGAGTGTTTGCCTTATAATATAAACGGGGAAAACGATGCAGACCTGAGTCGCTGTAGGTTTTTAGGCTTCAAAATAAGAGCTAAACCTAAACTCAATCTAAATATGGAATTAATATTTATTTTCCTATACTTTTACTGTAGGCTGGGATCAGAAATCGAAATATAAACTGTCGTCTCGTCTAAACAATAAGGGACTCCTATTTCGCGATAATAAGCCCTACTCTAGAATTACCGAATCCATCAATAATACAGTTTTTCATTAAATCCATTACTAAACTTCACTCGAATCTAATCAATAGATTTCTCACTAAAACTCTTCTAAATTTAAATATCATTTAAAAAGAGATAATAATTTGTAAATAAATTTTGTGTTAATTGTTATGAAAAATGTCTCAGAATATAGAGTTTGTAAAACCTTTATTGCAATCTATTTATTAATTCATTCAATACTTTGCTTTTGAATTGAAAAATAAAATTCTTGTATAAAATTCTATGAAATTTCATTTCAAACATCAAACAGGATATTAAACTTTTATTAAGTTGATTCTCCGCCAATTTAATACCTATCGATTTGTGCATTGAAAACTAAACATGTCAAAAGTGAAGATAACCATAACCATGGATGCTTTTTTGCTGTCAGTCTTTTAACACTATATTATTATCGGATAATAAGTGTTTTAATAAGAATTTGACTGTCATTTTGATTTGTTAGTGTCGTAATAGTGTGACAATAGTCGAGGTCAGTGTTTTCATAAAATAATAATAATAGCTATGTTTGCGAAAATAAATGCCATAAAAGTGTTTTCTCGGACGCTATCAGAAAGATTGAGTGCAGACATAATGTGTGACCGAAATTGTGAAGTATTGTGAATATTGTCTGCACTCGACTCGAGTCACTATAACTCGAAGGGAATCCATAAAAATCGATATGAGATAAGAATCGGTTCAAATAAAACACATGTTAGCGAAGGTCTTAATTCTCAACTTTAAGACACTATTTTTGGACAAATGCTTTACTTTTCTATTTATTTTCAGATTTTATCGAACCATCAAATATAAAGACAAATATTTTGCTGACATTTATTCTCTTATTCTGTGCTCTAAAATGAGAATTCTTTGATGTATATAACAGATAGGTTTTGCTCTTCTCATAAAAACCATGAATAGGATTAAAGAAAAAGCGAATAGAATTCATGTATTGCATCAAATATGACCAATGATTATGAAATTATGATAATGCGAATGTTATCTTCCTATTAATTAAGTTTATGCTCTCAGCAATATTGTGAAATTGAGCTATCATCTATTTTATTCACTTATCCGAGTTATTTTGTTTATTTATGATAGGTTTTTCCTGGGATATCTTGAATATAAAGTAGAGTCGACTATATTTGTGAGTAAAATACATATTCTTTAATAGAAATTCTATTTATTATATCCCGGAAGGAATGATCTCGAACTTATCGAAATTGAATTCTTATCCAAAATTCAAATAAAATTTGGGAAATAAAATCAAAAAATGGAAATTAATTTGAGCATGATATTCATTTGCTTTTATTATTTATATGAAAGCATTGCTTTGATTGGAAATAAACAAATTTTAATTAAATATTTAAGAAATTATTTCATAAATAATTGAAGAGAGAGAATAATATCCCTAATGCAATGATTTTGGGAATCATCCAAAATTTGTTTGATAATTGTTTTATAATTCGCGAGCATTTTCTCAATCAAAATACATTTAAAAGCCATTTCAGC